>CM056576.1:13762893-13875393 GCA_029721435.1 Gymnothorax reevesii
AGCGGCACCTGACGCTGACAAAAAACACCAAGAACTAAAATACAAGAAGCCGCTCAAAACTAAATACAAATCCCACAAGACTAATAACTAAGTAAATATTAAAGACAAAAACCCTGACACGAAACACCTAACCAAGAAACAGTACCACAAGAAACACTAAACACAAACAAGATTACTAGAGGTCTCCAGCAAGCTGGGGCTAAGGCTTAGGGCTATGGCAATGGCTTGGGACTGTGGCTATGGATGGCAATGGCTATGGCTAGAGACTATGGCAATGGGCTATGGGCTATGGGGTTGGGGCTGTGGCTATGGCTTGGACATGGCTTGGGACTATGGCTATGGCTTGGGATGTGACTGGTGGTAGTCACGGATGAGAGATTTATCTAGGATATGCCTGGCCGGGACCCAGGAACGCTCCTCTGGGCCGTACCCCTCCCAATCCACGAGGTACTGGAGGCCCCGGCCCCTCCGTCGGCAATCCAGCAGAGCTTTGACTGTGTAGGCCTCCCCTCCGTCAATGAGCCGAGGAGGAGGCGGAGGCTCAGGTGGGGGCATGAGGGGGGAGGTGGCAACAGGCCTCAGGCGTGAGACGTGGAATACTGGGTGGAGCCGTCGCATGGTGGATGGGAGCTTGAGCCGGACAGCAGTGGGGCTGATGATCCTCTGGATGGGGAAAGGACCCAGGAAGCGAGGAGCCAGCTTGCGGCTTTCCACCCGGAGTGGGATGTCCTGCGCAGCTAACCAGACCTTCTGGCCGACCCGATAGTGAGGGGCTGGGCGCCGACGCTTGTCTGCCGTGGTCTTCATGGTCTTACCCGCCCGAACCAAGGCGCGGCGAGCAGACAGCCACACACGGCGACACCGCCGGACGAATGCCCCGGCTGAAGGCACCCCGACTTCCTCCTCCTGGCTGGGGAACAATGGAGGCTGGTAGCCCATACAGCACTCGAAGGGGGAGAGGCCGGAGGCAGAGGCGGCGTGGGAGTTTACGGCGTACTCGACCCAGGGTAGCATGGTAGACCAGGATCTTGGGTTGGTCGAGCACACGCATCGGAGGACCGTCTCCAGGGTTTGGTTGGCCCGCTCAGTCTGTCCATTGGTCTGTGGGTGGTAACCGGAACTGAGGCTGAAGGAGGTGCCAAGGGATGTGCAGAATGCTTTCCAGAACTGGGAGGTGAATTGGGGACCACGATCTGACACTATATCCACAGGAATGCCATGGGGACGGACAACATGCTGGATAAGTAGGTCAGCTGTGGTTTTAGCGGAGGGGAGCTTGGGAAGGGGCACAAAGTGGGCAGACTTGGAGAACCGGTCAACAATGGTGAGGACAGTGGTGTTTCCATGGGAGACGGGCAGGCCAGTGACAAAGTCCAGAGCTATGTGGGACCAGGGACGGTGAGGAATGGGCAGTGGTTGGAGCAGACCAGAGGGAGGTGCGTGGGAGGACTTGGCGCGGGAACAGACTGAGCAGGCAGAAACGAACCCCCGGACCTCTGCTGCCATCTTGGGCCACCAAAAACGGCGCTGAATGAACCGCAGGGTCCGGCCGACCCCAGGATGGCATGACAGGTTGGAGGAGTGGCCCCACTGGAGAACGTCAGATCGGGCAGCTGCAGGGACGTACAGGCAGTTGGCAGGGCAGGCACTGGGCGTAGCTGCGCCGTTCTGGGCGTTGCGGACCAGCTCCTCAATCCGGAGGCACACATTGTTGACGAAGCAGGTCCTTGGCAGGATGGAGCTGGGCTCTCCCTTGGATGAGGAAGCGTCGAAACGCCTGGAGAGCGCGTCAGCCTTGGTATTCTTGGACCCTGGCCTGTAGGCCAGGGAGAAGTTGAACCGGTCGAAAAAGAGGGCCCATCTGGCTTGTCTGGGTGTCAACCTCTTGGCTGAACGGAGGTACTCTAGGTTTTTATGGTCCGTCCAGACCAGGAACGGAACCCTTGCCCCCTCAAGCCAGTGCCTCCACTCCTCCAGGGCCAGCTTCACCGCCAGCAGCTCCCGGTTCCCGACGTCGTAGTTGGACTCCGCAGGCGTCAGTCGGTGGGAGTAGAACGCGCACGGGTGTACCTTCTGATCATTGCTGGATCTTTGGGATAGTACCGCACCAACCCCGACATTGGAGGCATCCACCTCCACAATGAACTGCTTGGCGGGGTCGGGGGTGGTGAGGATGGGCGCGGTGGTGAAGCGCCTCTTCAGCTCACAGAAGGTCACCTCGGCTTGCGGAGTCCAACGGAATGGCACCTTGATGGAGGTAAGGGCCGTCAGGGGAGCTGCCACGGTGCTATAGTTCCTGACGAATCGCCTATAGAAATTTGCGAATCCTAGGAAGCTCTGTAGGGCCTTGCGGTCCTTGGGTGCGGGCCAGTCCACCACAGCCTTGACCTTCTCCTCGTCCATGCCCAGGTGGTTAGGGGAGATGACGTGCCCCAGGAAGGAGGTAGTGGTGGTGCTGAACTCGCACTTTTCAGCCTTGACGAAGAGGCGGTTTTCGAGGAGGCGGCGGAGCACCTGGCGAACATGGTTAGTGTGCTCCGTCTTGTCCCGGGAGAAGATCAGGATGTCGTCAAGGTAGACGTAGACGAACCTCCCGATCATGTCTCCAAGCACATCATTCACCAAGTTCTGGAACACTGCGGGCGCGTTGGTCAGGCCGAATGGAACCACTAGGTACTCCCAGTGGCCGCTAGGGGTGTTGAAAGCGGTCTTCCATTCGTCGCCCTCCCTGATGCGCAAGAGGTGGTAGGCATTCCGCAGGTCCAGCTTGGTGAAGATGGCCGCCCCCTGGATAACATCAAACGCCGAGGACATCAGTGGAAGCGGGTAGCGGTTCCTGACCGTGATCTTATTGAGCCCTCGGTAATCGATGCAGGGGCGCAGGGAGCCATCCTTCTTCTTGACGAAGAAGAAGCCTGCCCCCGCGGGAGAGGAGGATGGACGGATGATGCCAGCTGCAATGGACTCCCGGATGTACTTGTCCATGGCCCCCCTCTCTGGCTCAGACAAGGCAAAGACACGACCCCTAGGAGGCGCTGTGCCAGGCTGGAGGTCAATAGCACAGTCATACGGACGGTGCGGGGGCAGGGACACCGCACGGGACTTGCTAAAGACTGTTGCTAGGTCGTGGTATTCGGGGGGCACTCTGGAGACGTCTGGCCTCCCCTCGGGAGCTGGTCCACCCAAAGAGCAAGAAGGTCGGGAGTCGAGGAGGCAGCTGGCTGAACAGGAGGCACTCCACTCCCGCACCTCATGGCGGGCCCAGTCGATCACCGGCCCGTGTAGCGCCAACCAGGGATGACCCAGGACAATAGGGGAGCGAGGTGTCTCGGTCACAAACAGCCGGATCTGCTCGCGGTGGTTACCGGACGCCAGCAGCTGGATGGGAACGGTCCGAAAGGACACCTTAGCTAGGGGTTGCCCACCCAGCCCTGAGATGGACAATGGGCTGGGAAGATGGCATAGGGGAACCCCCCACTCAGCGGCAGCTCTGGCGTCGATAAAGTTTTCCTCAGCCCCCGAGTCAATGAGGGCGGTGGTCTTGCGGGAGCGGCCCTCCCAGGTCAGGGTCACCGGAACGCAGGTCCGGCGGTAGGAGGAGGTCTCCTTGGATGAAGCACCCACCAGTACTCCTCCAGACGCTAGGGGGCGCTGTTTTGACAGACAGCCTCGCACCGCATGACCCTGCTGGCCGCAGTAAAAACACGCCCCCGACCTCCTTCTCCGTTGGCGCTCCTCCTGGGTGAGCCGGGACCTCCCGATCTCCATGGGAGATGCCTCCCCAGGAGGGGGTGTGGTGGTGCTTCTCCTCGGCTGGTCCTGAGGCGACGCACGACTGGGACCCAGGGGTTGGATCTGACCAGCGGGGGCAGAACGTCGGCCAGGGCTAAGGGTGAGCGCCCTCTCCTCCAGGCGGCTGTCAATACGCAGGGCCAGGTCTATAAGGGCCTCTGGAGACTCAGGGATCTCACAGAAGAGCAGTCGGTCTTTGACTGGTTCGGACAGCCCCTGGAGGAACACGTCACACAGCGCCTCCCTGCTCCAGCCCGACGTGGCTGCCACCGTCTGAAAATCGATGGCGTAGTCCGCCACCGATCTCCTCCCCTGCCTCATCCTCAGCAGCTCCCGTCCTGCGGCTCTCCCCTGCTTGGAGCGGTCAAAGACACGCAGTAGCTCCTCCGCCAAGGCCTGGTAGGTGGTAGTGCAGGGCTGCCGAGCCTGCCATGCGGCAGTTCCCCACAAGCGAGCCCGCCCCGTCAGCTGGGAGAGGACGAAGGCGACTCGGGCCGGCTCTGAGGCGAAGGTGGAGGGCTGCAGAGCGAAACACATCTCACAGGAGGTGAGAAAAGCCCTGCAGAACCCTGGTTCTCCACCGTACCTTTCGGGCGGTGGAAGGCAGGGCTCAGGACCAGGGTGGACAGCTGGCTGCAGCTGAGGTGCTTCTGCGCCGGGCTGGCGCACAGGGGTGATGGGTGGCTGGTGTGCTGCAGGAGCGCGGGGCTGGACAGCTGGCATGATGGGACCCTGGCTGGGACTTGCCCGGGGAAGGCTGGCCTTCAGTGTGGCCAGCGCAGCTGTCAGCTCCTGGATCTGCTGCCGTTGATGCAGCAGCTCAGCCTCTCGCTGGGCGATCCTGCACTCCATCCCGCTGGTGTCAGGGAGACAGTGTCTACTGATATGGAATCAGTGACACCAGATGCGGGAAAAGGGAATGAGGATTTTATTTAAACCAAAACAAAACAGGCACGAGGGCCAACAAAAAACTTGGCCCAAAGGGTTGCAAAAACAAACTAAGGTATGCTACTCAGAGCTATAAACAAAAATGCAAAATGGCAAAAACCAAAAGGCACTGGAAACTCCAGGCAAGAAGAACAAGAAAAATAAATAACCAGACTATATATATATATATATATACACAAGACAAAGGGCTAGGACAAGACTAGGGAACTTGACAAGAACTTGGCTAAACGAGACGCAACTAGAAACAAACTTGAGACACTGTCTGCCAGCCAACTTCCACCGCATCCAGATAAAGGCTTGGAAATCATGACATGAGGGGTAACACCTGGAGAGAGAGAAACAAGAGGCATGGCAAGATCAAGACATGGACAGAGATTGGATGACATGACCTGCTCATTAAGAGAATGAGCGTGCTCAGCTTAAGTACCAATTAAGTATGCAGTTTGGAAGCAAGCATGAATGTTAAGAACAGAAAAGCACAGCAAGATCTTGAAATAGCAAAGCAGGAATCATGACAATAAACTCCCTGTCTAAATTAGTAGTATTAGTAATGTGCCTATCTAAGAATTACACCAACCCAGTGAGTGTTAGTAAATGTTAGTAACTTAAAAACAGTTAATTGTCAATTAAGCTTAGAGAGGCCCGAATCCAGCACAGCATGGAAGGAAGGGGAAATACCAAAGCCAACCAGAGCTCAGAAATGTGCAACAACGAAGGCACGGGGCGGAACGCAGACAAGCGGTGGAGTGGCATGGCAGACCTGGCGAAAACAAAAACATGGACAAGGAAAAACATGGACATGGAACATGAATAATGAAATGTAAAATCCTAATACAAGAAACTGTTAAAACTATGGCATGAACTATGAAACTTGAACTATGGAATCTTGAAACATGAAACTGTTAAAACCATAAGCAATACTGTTCTGGCCAAAGGCCAGAACCCTGGAACACAACATATGTTGTATTAAGTATATCAAATATTATAATAATATATAATCGCATTATATATTATTATCAGTATTATAATAAAATATACAAAAAAGTTAAATTTGGACTGATTGGTTTTCCTTTGTGGTCTGCATATGTATTCTCATGCTTGATATTGAAAAGTAATTCAGATTTTAGCTGGCGCTGAAGGTGCTTCAATTAGCAAGCATTATTTTATTAAAAGGAAGCCGCATTAAAAATTTGGAAAACTGGGAACATTCTCATGCTGATTCATCATACAGCAAGGCTACCTGACCAAGTGTTGATATATGAGGAAAGAGTAAGCTTTCAGCGTCCTTATTTGATGCTTAAGATACGGGTTTGGGTTAAGGGTTAGGGGGTGGGGTTAGTTTTAATCTGGCATCAAATAAGGACAGCAGAACCTCCTAGCATCACTGTATGACGCAGCTGGATAAGATTGGCCTCGCATCGCGGGAACTTGGATGAACTCTGGGGACCGTGGTTTTCAGCCAATGAATAGGCTTTGTCCAACAATGAGCAAAATTGTTCCAGAGTGAAAATGAGCCAATGCTCTTGCTTTGAATTTGAACAGTTCACAGAAATGTACTTTCAGTCAGCCTCTGTGCGCACGGTTATGCAGCTCTGCCGACCTCAGATATCCTTAACTGCATAAATACGATGTACGACCGGCTGCTAACAAAAACTGATTTTAATTGATTGATTCACCTGTGCTTGGAAAGAAAAAAAGACAAAAAAAAAAAACCAAAATTAAAATAAAATGCAAAAATAAATACCCTTCACTCATTTTCCCACCGCATGCAGTACATTTCGTGCTTTCTAAGGAACTGCCAAGCAGGAAACAATCTCTTGGTGTCAAATCGAATGCTGTGTGTGTGACCAAAAAAGATGAAGAAAAAAATTCTTTTTTTTTTCCAAGAACCTTGTGAAAGCAAAAAGAAAGTGATATATACAGTATATTTCCATGCATCAGCATTGCACTCCGGTTATCACAGATCTAATATCTGCAGAGTGGGAACTGTTTGGTTATTCCTGTCTGCTCTCAGTCCAATAGCGTCTTTGGCAGGAGTGGAAAACATAGTTTAGCCTGCTGCCTCATAAATCCCAGCCGCTCCAGCAGCACACTCAACTATGTCTTCAGCCTGCAGGTATCTTTCCCAGTACAGCAAAAATCCCATTTTCCCCCAGAAATGAGAGAGAAAGTAATCATACAGGTGGTGGACAAAATATGGTAGGAACCCCTTAAAAAAAACAGATAAATAAAAAAAAGGCTTTTATTTTGAAATCTCAGAACCAAAATTACAGTAGCATCTATGCAGGTGATTTCAATTGAACTGAAAGCTAATTGGCAGCATGTGTTGCTTAAAAGTGGTCAAAATTTTTTAAGGTGATGTGGTGAATGGAGTGAAGTATCATGAAAACAGATGCAAAACACCAAACAAGACAACAGAAAAATGATCTGTAGCTGGAAGTCAAAGCTCGCCGATAGGGGCAGGCGGACACTGGGTATGACAGTTGCGTAGGACTGCTACTCTAAAAATCATTATATACTCGAATGATATTGTATCTGAAGCAGACTTGAGAAAAACAGCACATTTCGTGTTCAAATAGGCTGGTAGTTATGAGAGTGATTCTTCCTCCCGGATTGACTAAGGAGATGTGGGGTGACGGGTCAGCCGCTGCAAATGAACTAAGCTGAAGAAGCCTTTTCAGTTCACACACACTGAAATGTACGTTGATGAATGAATACTATGAACATGCTGAACTAATTGCACTCACTGAAACCCACATGGTGTCCTGTATCCCATCTACCCCTTAAACTCTGATTTTTCATTTGAATTTCTCCTTCAGCTGGTTCAAAGTCAGAAAAAAGCATTTTTTCAATATTGTGAGACAACGCCACACACATCTTCTGTATCTGCTGGTTTCAGTGCTTCTCTGAAGCTACATCACAGCTATAATGAGAAAAATATTCAAACCCAGAGCTCAATGTTTTTAAGGCCATTGCATTACATTGAATGGAAAATATCTAGATCTTGTACATTGTTCTATAGACATCTCCCCATAATTCAGGACATGCAACCTCATTTCCAGAAAAGTTTGGACAGTGTGTAAAAAAAAAAAAAGCAATGCAATGATTTGCTAATTTTTTTAACCCCATATTTAATTTAAAGACAACATCACAAATTTTGAAACTGAGAAACTTCATTGTATTTAAAAAAAAGGGCTAATTTTGAGTTTTATGCCAGCAACACATTTCAAAAAAGTTGGGACAGGGGCTACAAAAACTTTAAAAGTGGAATGATGCAAAAAATACACCTGGCGGAACATCTCACTGCAAATAAGGTAAGCTGGCAACAGGTAAGTAACATGATTGGGTATAAAAAGTCTTTCTGACATAAAGATGGCAGTGGCTTCACCACTATACTGCATCAGGAAAAAGTTCAAAAATTTAAAATTACATTTCTCAACGTAAAACTGCAAAGAATTTGGGGATTTCTTCCTCTACAGGACATAATATTATCAAGAGATTTAGAACATCCACAGAAATCTCTGTACATCAGGGACAAGATTTAAAACCAGAATTGAATGGCCATGATCTGCGGGCCCTCAGGCAGCACGACTTCAAACGAGATGGGATTCTGAAGTGGAAATAACTGCATTGGCTGAGGAATACTTCTGTAAACCACTGTTAGTGAACATCATTTGCCGCTGCATCCACAAATGCAAGTTAAAACTCTGCCATGCAAATATTAAACCAAGATCCAGAAATGCTACGGCCGTCGCTGGGCCCATTTAACCCTCTATTAACTAAACTAATTTCCAATTGTGTTAAAATTATTTCCCTATGCAAAAATATTTATTTGGGGCCATTATTTGAAAAACAGTAGACAAATATTTTTTGACACAGTTGGCCTACCTTTCCAAATTGTAGCAATTCTGCTACATTGGGTAATTATGCTAATGAAAAAATTGAAGTGACGGACCATTCAAGTTATTCTCAAATGTTTATTTGGCAATAAGAAACAAAACAAACAGGGTGTCCAGGCTGTTAACCCCTTTACTTCATGTAGCAGACATGCTACGCTGGTTGATAGAGGGTTAAGATGGACTGAGGTGAAGCGGGAAACTGTCCTGTGATCTGACTAATAAAAAAAGTGAAATTATTTTTGGAAATTATGGATGCAGCGTCCTCCAGGCTTAAGAGGAGAGGGGCCATCCAGCGTGTTATCGGTGCTCAGTTCAAAGGCCAGCATCCATCATAGTATGGGGGTGCATTACTGCACATGACATGGGTAACTTGCGCATCTGTGAAGACACCATTAATGCTAAACAATATATACAGGTTTGGAGTTTCATATATGGCCATCCAGACATCTCAGACAGGGAAGGCCTTGCTTATTGCAGCAAAACAATACCAAACACAACATTCTGCACAAATTACAACAACGTGGCTCTGTAGTAAAAGAGAGTGGGTGTTAAGCTGCCCTGACTGCAGGCCACACCTGTCACCCTCTGAAAATATTTGGTGTATTATGAAAAAAAAAAATGACAAAGGAGTCTGCAAGGCATTGATCAGCTGAGATCCTATATCAAGCAAAAATTGGAAAACATTTTTCCCTCGCAGTTTGTCATATCAGTTGCCAAACGCTTTCAGAGTATTGTTGAAAGTAAAGGTGATGCAACACAGTGGTATACATTGCCCCAGTCAAAGCTTTTTTGAAAAATGTTCCTGTCATAAAATTCAAGATGAGCAAATTTTTTTCAAAACACAATAAAGTTTCTCAGTTTCAACATTTGAAATGTTGTCTTGGCACTACTTTCAATTAAATGGCGGGTTTAAATGATTTGCAAGTAATCTGACTCTGGTTTTATTTAAATTTTACACAGTGTCCCAACTTCTCTGGAAATGGGGTTGTATTTGGGATCATTGGAAACCTGGGAATCTCTAATTGAAATTAAAATGCACATGTATAAATAAAGCAGTGGTATTTGACAAAGCCAAATATGGGTATGTAGGTTTCATGGGGTTAAAGAGTGACATTAAAAATAAATCATGAGGATATTTTTTGCCTGAATATTCTAGTAATGTTTGTGCCTGACTGCAGCTAAATGCTATAATATTGACACGGAACTGTAAAAAAACTGTCCAGAAAACCCGCCCTTCAATGATTTACCCTTCAATTGTTTCAGACCCCAACAAGTAAAGACAGAAATGCAAACTATAGTTTGCTAGCATTCAATAAGAGGATGACCCAGCTGGGTGCCACTGCAATCTTTCTAGATCCACCCACTCACCTTCAGGTATGTCAGACCACTGGACACTGCACCCCATCCACAGACAAAATGGAATTTAATGGCACCAGATTATTCAAAGTTTGAAACATAAACAGGCGGCACGGTGGCGCAGTGGGTAGCGCTGCTACCTTACAAAAGGAAAGTTGCGGGTTTGAATTGGGCCTGGGGCCTTTCTGTGTGGAGCTTGCATGTTCTCCCCGTGTTCACATGGGTTTCCTCTGGGTACTCAAGTTGCCTCCCACTGTCCAAAGGCTTGTAAATCAGACTAATTGGAGATGCTAAAATGCTAACAGGTATGAGTGTGAGAGCTAATGGTGTGTGAATGGTGTGTGCGCCCAGTGATTGATTGTCGAGCTGCCCAGGGTGGGTCCCTGCCTCCTAGGCTCCAGTCCCCCCCCTGTGACTCAAATAAAGGAAGAAAGCCAGTTCAGGTAAGGTATATACAATATGAAAACTCAATTCTGAGACAAACAGCTACAAACCCTAATACCATCTGCACTGAGTCTGTGGACCCAACCCCTTCACCTTGTTCGTACACTATATTCCAGCTGCCAGCTTTCCCATTTCCGACAAGGAATTGTCTATAGGTGTGCACACCATTTTCAACAGAATACTTGGGACTCTAAGAGAGAGAGGGAGAGAGAGACAGGTAGAGAGGTAGCAGCCAAGGTTTGACTGGCAAGGGATATCATCGGGGGCAATTAATAAATCAATTGGTGCCAGTCTCCTCTGCAGCTTTGAAGTCTTCAGTACTGTGTGCCCTGAGTACCAGAGAAAAACTGCACACCTCTCTCTCTCTCTCTCTCTCTCTCTCTCTCTCTCCGAGGCTGACAGCAGGTGGAAGATTAGTCAGGGATGAAGCCTCATAAGCGACAGGTTACATGGAAACACCACACAAATGGGCTTAAATCCCCTCTTACCTCCCCCCACACCATCAACGATCAGACAATCAGCGACGGTGAGTGAGAGAGGTAAGGCACTGGGACACAGGTAAAGTTGTGTCATGTCCCCTCTAAACATCAGTCAGTGTTAGAAGGGCGAGGCGGGAAAATGGCGTATTATGTGTAATGAGAATTATGCAAATTTCTCGGGTGGATAAAAAAAGTATGATTTCTAAAGGAAGGACAAAAAAAAGGTTATTCATATTTTGACAATTTAATAACTCTGGAAAATGAAATTGCTTTAAGTCAGAGACAAGGGAGTAAAGGGGGGGGGGGGGGGGGCTCTTTTGTTGTTATAGTACTGAGAGATGAGAGAGAGTGTGTGTGTGTGTGTGTGTGTGTGCGTGCGCGTGCGTGCGTGTGCGTGTGTGTGCATGAGCTTATTTATTTTTGTGTTGGTGCGTGTATGTGGGCCGGTGTTTGTGCTTTTCTATGTGTTTCTGCATGTTTTGTGTTTGTGTTTGTGTTTGTGCGGGTGAATGTGCTTGTGTGCGAGTTTTTTATGTTCACGTGTTTGTGTGCATGTGTGTTTTTGTTCGCATATGTGTTTGGGCCAGTCTATGTGTATGTGTGTGTGTGTGTGTGTTTGTGTAAGAGTGTGCATGTTTCTGTGTTTCCGTGTTTGTGTGTGGGTGTTTGTTTGCATGCATATCAGTGAGTGAGAATGACCGTGTTTTGCTTGCTGTAACTAATTGGGGATTAAATCTCTCGGAAGCTGAGGTTACCTGGTCTGAGTCAGGGTCTCAGACAGATAATGAGAGATTTGTGCATTTACTCTTCCTGTGTGGGACTTCGGTCCTTTACACTTCCTGTAATTATTGTCTGAGTTTATATGATAACTGAGGGACGGTGCGGTGGCACAGCTTTGCTGCCTCACAGGAAGAAGATTTTGGGTTCAAATCTGGCCTGGAGCATTTCTGAGATTGGATGTTTATGTGGGTTTTCTCCAGGTATTTTGATTTCCTTCCACAATCCAAAGACATGCATGTCATGCTAATTGGAGATTCCACATTACTTGTGTGTGTGAGTGAGTCAGTGTGTGTGTGTGTGCGCGTGAGTATGTGTGTGTGAGTGAGTGAGTGTGTGTGTGTGTGTGCGCATGAGTATGTGTGTGTGAGTGAGTGAGTGTGTGTGTGTGTGTGTGTGTGTGTGTGTGTGGGTGTGTGCGAGTGAGTGCGTGTGTGTGTGTGTGTGGGTGTGTTTGTGGGTGTGTGCAAGTGAGTGTGTGTGTGTGTGTGTGTGTGTGTGTGTGTGTGTGTGTGTGGGTGTGTGCGAGTGAGTGTGTGGGTGCGTGTGTGTGTGTGTGTGTGGGTGTGTGCGAGTGAGTGTGTGTGTGTGTGTGTGTGCGTGAGTGAGTGACTGAGCAAATGAATGTTGAGTTCATGAGCATTTTGCTCTCACATTTGTGATCTCACAGCTTTGCGTGTTAACGCTGTGCGTTTCTCTCCGAGCGCACTTCCCAGAGACTCAGTGGCCATCTGCTGCAGTGACAGCCTGCCATGGACTGAGCTGCTCCGCGACTCACTCTCAGCAGTAATTTTGTTTTTACCAGAGACAATTTTCGCACTGTTTATTTGGACTTTTCTGGAATTTTCCGCTAAGTGCGCTCGTATAGGGGCTGCGCACTTTTCGTTACCCGTCGGTAACAATGAAAAAATGGCAAACCGTCCAGTAGCATTCCTTCTTTTATAGAGAATGTGCTTTGCGAAAATAATGTATGAACTTGAATTACAGTAATAATAACAACACAAATGTTATTCACATTAACTGAAGTCAAAGGGGGCATATTAAGTACTCAGAGCCTGCAACTTGCGCACATGCCTGGCTTCCGTGCTCGTGTGTGTGTGTGTGTGTGTGTGTGTGTGTGTATTTATGTGCGCATTTATGAACACATACACATGTGTGTGTGCGTCCACACCAAGTGCGCGCGATCAATTGCCAGCCCGAGACGCAGACGCTACAAGACAGTAGTGACGACAGCCCATACCAACCACATCTCTATTAGACAGGTCACCGCATGCTGATTTATACTGATTTATATAGCAGAAACTAACAAACTGCCCAATAAAAACCAGTTACCTCCACTGCACCTCAGGACGCGGCGGGCCATTGGCTGAAGAGGCGCATTTGTATAGCGAGACCTTGAGTGTGACGATTACCCAGAATGCCTTGAGGGCGCTTTGGCCAGGATTCAATTAGAGGCTGGAGAACTTATTTAACCGGGAAGGTCAACTGAGAGCGTGTTTATTTTTAACTGTGTGGCAATAACCTGGGGACAGAGGCGGGGATGAGAATGTTTTATACTTCGCACAGCCAATCAATTTTTATTTTCAATTCCTTTTTTTTGGGGGTGGGGGGGAGATTAGTCAGGTGACACAGGCAAGGGTGGGGTTAGGGGTGATTTGGGGTTAGGGGTGACCTGTTTACACCTCAATTTTATGATTAACACCATTTCGTCCTAATCCCAAAATTTGCCACTGTTCTCAGTGAAGATTTAAAGAATTCATTAAATACATGATTTAAATACAGTGTGTGTGAAAAATTACAGTTAAACTAGAATTAATGCAGAAGATAATTGGGAACCCTGGTGCTTAAAGTTCTAAAGTCATAAAAAGTCTATTTTTAGGGAAAAAAAGGCTCTGAATATATTAAAGATCCATAAAATCTGCTAATTGAAGATCCTGGTACTAAAAGTACTTAAGTCATAAAAAGTGCAAATTTAAGAGAATTGAAAATATCTACTTAGGCAACTATGAAAGACATTTGCCATCCTTAACTCATGGAGAGTAAAAATGTGTAGAGGTCCTTTTAGCCTAAAGCTCTTCAACTGGTATTTTTGACATTTCAAACTGACACTCTCAAACACATTTCATATTTAGATGTTTAAGAGTAAGCATGGTCACCAGAGCCAAACCAAAAACAACCATCAACATATCATCGGTCAATACATTAACTCACTATAATTAACCCCAATAGACCCTGAGAGGTAAAATACCCAGTGTTAGGGTAGTTATCCTATAAAAGTAATGCATTACACTTTACTAGTTACATTTTTTAAAAAAGTAATCCCTTACGTTACTTAATTACTCACTGCTGAAAGTAAATAGTTACACTACTAGTGACATTACTTTTGGATTACTCAGCACCAAATTCACTACAAGTTAATTAATTAACCATATCATGTTAAAACCTGGCATATGCCCAGATCAGCACAAATCTTTATTCTATTAAGGAGGAAACACAAAAGATCTCTTTTTCATGCTCTTTAATGCAGCAAAGCCAACGAGAAAGTTGTAAAAATCAACCCAATTAGCACTTCCCAGAAAAGTGAGTCAAGTACAAGATTACAGTACTGGTATAAACACACATGAAAAAGGACATCTGATTTGTTTTTCTGTCCTCGGTCTCAATCGCCAATATACTCAAGAAGAAGAAGTTTTTTCTGGCCTTACGTCCTGCCTTTGGTTGATGAATTTAAAATAATGCAAGTAAAGTAACTAGATTATTTATTTGCTAGTTACTGTAATCCAATTACTTATTTTATCAAAGTAATGCGTTACAATACTTCATTACTGATAAATGTAATCTGATTACAGTAATTAATTACTTTGTAATGCGTTACCCCTAATATACCTTAACATAGGTCTTTTTTACTCCTACCCTAATTTGGTACACACGATTAAGCTAATTAGCAGCTCAATGAGATGTGCTTTGCTTTGGTTCGAGGGAAAGCCTTTGGGACTGAAGAACTCAGGCAACAGGATTGGTGACCCATGCTCTACGATAAGTTTTATTTCCTTTGTATTTTTAATAAACAAAATGGGTGGAGTCCATTCATATGAGGTGGTGGTTAATTGGCTCTGTGTGTGGATCAAATCTTCACACCTGTTGAGCCCGAATACATGAATACAAACAACGAGAGTTGTGTTACTGCAAACACACTTCAACTGCCTGCAAAAACAGGCCAGTATCTCTCGCAACACCAGTATGGTGGCTTTCAAGGATTGTTCCACAAAGCAGGATTATTGCGATAGCAGCAAAACTGCAAAACTAAAAACCCAGAGCTGCTTTTTGACAGCAGTTTGCGGCACAGATCTGCTCTGTGTATAATGTCTCAAGCTTCAAATATCCGGCTAACTCATTTATCCTCTTCCATGAAACAAGGCCCCTAGCTTTCCTCTATTTCACACAGAGAAACAATCGAACTCCATCTGACTTCCACACCCACGCAATATCACGTAATCATATTGATTGACTGACTGATTGATTGATACTGCAATTGAAAGAAATTCACAAACCGATGACAAACTAAGAGGTTGACATCTATTAGTCAGTAAAGGGTTAAAGAACCATTTCTAAGGCCCTGGGACTTCAGCAAATCATGTTGAGAACCATTATCTACTAATTGGAGAAAACTTGTACCAGCGGTAAATGTTCCCAGGAGTGACCAGCTTCCCAGAATTCCCCTGAGATCACATCGATGACGCATCCAGGAAGTCTCCGAAGAACTCAGGCTGATATCTAAAGGACTGCCTCCATTGCTTCACTTACACTATTATAAACTGGCACCTTTTTTCCCAGTTATTTTAACTGTAATTTTGCAATAGGTTTACAACAGAGATCCGTGTAGGTTAAGTGTAAAACACAGTTCAATGCGCGCAGGACTCCACTTACAGTTAAAATAGCCGGGAAAGAACGCGTTAATTTAACTGTTAAATTCAGTCAGTTTATAACAGGGTTGGGCCAGTGTTCACAATTCCTCAATAAGAAAAAGATTGGACAAAAAAATAAGCAACCTCAGAAGAGCTACAAGGTGAAAACCACTGCTGGCCTGGTTTGAGTTTCGATGTCTAGACTCCGACCACATCAGACAAGTTTACATGAGATAATGTGGAGTGATGATAAAAGTCTTCCACCCTTTAGCCACAGCCTGCTGTTAGACGTTGGGTTGGGGGCTGGAGAGCTGGTAGCCATGTTAGTGCAGTGCTGCAGAGGGAGAACTGGGCGATTTCCTCAGCTTAAACAGACCTCCACATAAGGAGGCTGTGATTGTGGAGGATATACTCTAGGTGACTGCCTGAACCAGCTTGCAGGTGTTGCCTTATTTTGTGTTTACTCACGTCCTCTTTGTCGTACAAAAAATTAGTTCGATGATCTGAAGCACTTAAATATGAAAAATAATCAAAAATGGAATAATTCGGGATGGGAACAAATGCTTCTTCAGCGCACTGTAAGTAACCTACCTCGTTAGCACACACTGGGTGTTTAGAAGTGTATGCTAATGGCTCAAGTGCACTTGTTCTGTATGCATTGTGCACATTCAGATATTTGTCTGCCTTCTGACAGCGCAATCAATTTTGAAGTTTTAATCAAGCCTAATGAGTCTGAGAATTAAAATGCCAGCAGATAGGAATACAGTGCATGCATATACATGTACGCACCCTCAAACACAAACACACACACACACACACACACACGCACATGCACACACACTTATTTCTTACCTATTGATCATAAGAAGGATATATATTATATGGAAACGACACCATCCTTGGCGTTTGGCTTAGTACATTAGTGTCACTGTCTGCAGAGTAAATTCTTTGTGTTTCTAGGCAACCAGGGCACTTTTGGAGAAAGCCTGTTTAGTTGCAGAATTATTCTGATAACTCTGTCCCACAGCTCAATCACTTTGGAGCAATATAAAACAGGGTGAAATGTGAACAGAATGAGAAGAGAATCGAATGAGGAGAACTTTTCAGTTCATAAACAACTGGGCGATTCAAACTACTTAAAATGGAAGGGGAGAGATGAGAGAGGATGACAATCTAATTATGTAGGGGACAGTCATTAAATCGTCTGAAAGACTCAGTCAAATGAATGGCCAGAATACTGTTTCAAAGACACAATCTCCTGTCACAGTTGCAAAACATATTTGCCAGTTTTGCACAAGTGCACAATACTCTGCAACCAGCGACAAAATCATAAAATTTCACTTTCATCAGTCACTGGCAAAACATGGAACTGGACATCGTTTTTGAGGTTTTTCAATATGTAGATTTTCCAAAATGAGTTCTGTCGTCCAACTCACATTTGAACTGTTAATTACTGTCATCACAAAAAGATACAATGAGTGTTTGGTGAATAGGCTCTGGCACCACAAACCTGCAGACTACTTTGCTTAAGAGAGCCTCCACCTCCTCGAGAACCTGCAGGTGGATGTTAGGATGGAGGTGGAATATCAACCAGCAGCAGGTAAGAGGGACACAGCAGCCAGGAGGGATGCAGCACAGCGGCAGGCAGCGGCATGTTTGCCACAGCGATGGAGCAGGAGAGCAGCTCGTAAAGCCCACCTACCGCTGTGGCTTGAGTTGAGTTGAGTTGAGTTGAGTTGAGTTGAGCTTGAGTTGTCTGCCAGAACTTGCTTTGCAAGCATTGCCTGATCTATGTACGTTTCTCTCGTCTCTTTTCTCAATGTCAGTGGGTATTGTAAACTCCATCCATCCATAATCGAACCCGTTTTACCGGGTCAGGTTTATGCAGAGGCTGGGGCCTTTCCCAGCATGCAGTGGGTGAGTGGCAGGAATGCACCGGGTACAGGATGTCAATCTTCAGCAGGACACTTTTGATTAATCTAATCTGCTTGTCAATGTGCAGAGAGAAAAAACAGAATATTATGGGGAGAGCATTCAAACTCTACTTACATGGGGCACAAACTAAGATATAACGCCAACTGGCTGTAAGGTAGAGGGTCTATACACTGCTTTGATTATTTATATCCAATGGCTCTGTTAGCACTGATGGTGATATGAAGCCTATCTTTGTACTTTGATAGCCATCAAGCTGACATCCTTAGATCTATCGACTGGTGAATCAACATTGTGGTCAACAAAGAATCACTGATGATTTTGTTTCAATTTTGAAAAGCTAATTAATGTCAAAATGATAAAATGATCATAAAATAATTATAATAATAACCATAATGACCATAATAATAATCAATTAAAAGGCTGAAATGTATTTTGTATATAGCAGAGGACATCTTGTTAAAATGTCTATTTTTGATTAATTTTGTAAACGTTTTTACAACCATTTAGCATTAAAAAAATTGTTACAGTGTTTTTTCAATGCTGAAAGAAAAACTAACATTACTTCAATCTCATTTCAATGTTGAAGGTCGGTCACATGACAGCAAGAATGTAGGCGCCACAAAAACTCAACAGAGAAAGCTCCCCCAGAACCTTTTGGCAGTTCAGGCAACAGCGCCACCCACTGCCACCTCCATCCTACTGCTTTTAGTGTATTACTGTTGCAGCCATAGACTGTATAAAAAGATGGACAGAGCAACTGTGATGTTACCCATTGGTTTCAGCATACCATTTAGGAAGCGTCAATTTTGGCAAATTGAAAGGCGCCATTTTGACATCTTGAAAGCATATGTGACTCCTATTAGACGACAGCGTGATTTGAACATCCAGGGAGGAGCGAGGGGTGGATCTACGGGTGGATATGACCTTATCAAATGAGGACCAGAAGATAACCACGCCCCTAAAGCATATTCTAGCTTTATCCTTTATTCTAGTCTATTTGGGACCATAATTTACAAAAACGAACATCACAATATATATCGAAGGAGACTTGAAAATTGCTATAGATACCATAAAGTAATGTTGAAAATCATTATTGAAATAATAAATCAGGTGGGAAAGTAGGGTCATTTTTTCATGGACTTCTAGAGGATTGAACTTCATTCTGCAACCACCGATATCGCCATCTGCTGGCCATTAAATAGAATGCAAATTTGAGAGATTTCCGCTTTGGCCTCAGTTTTCGGACCCGGGTGCTGCATCCATCTTTATATACAGTCTATGGAGTAGTGTTGGGAATGTTCCAGACTGGCATGGGATTGTACTGTGTTGGCTTCTCATTCTGCCGAACCATGAGCCCTTTGCGTTCCGTATTCGACTCCAAGCCCACCGAAGTGCTGGGCCTTCCTATTCGGATGGAGATAGAAGAACCACATTGGGCTCAATGGCCTGTTCTCGTCATTATGATTTTATATTCATATGTTTGTGCCGCTGTTATGTTCTTACTACAGGCCGCCCATTGCATACAATGCGCCAAATGGTCGCTTCCTCAATTAGGGTCTCATTAGATTCTCGCCGGCCGAATAAAAACCAAATGTTCTCAATTTAATTAGCGTGGCCTTTAAAGATCCCTCGATATTTTCCCGAAAGAGCATGGGTATTGTCCTGGTAAAATTCCTACTGAAAAACTGCCTATAAAAATGATTGGCTCCAGATTTCCTGGTCCTCTCTGCCCAACAGAACTATCCATGTCGAGGCAAGGAAGCAGAATCCTCATTTCTCGTAAAGTAAATGTAAAACATAATAACTATCTGTGATCTTAGCATTACGGGGTTCTAACTAACATTTTGGTCAAAATTGAGTTAACTATTGCATATAATTGGTAATAAATAGATTTATCTAATGATAAAGTATGGCTCCCTAAGTGTACACTGAGCGGTGAAAATTTGCAAGCAAATTCCTCAAAACTTTGTAAATGTCAGTCGAGACCTCGTAATTCCAAGGTACCGTATTATTAATAAGTCACATGGCTGCGAATGGTAGGGTAGTGAGGAGCTGTGACACTGCAAGGAAGTCTCAAATTTTATTTATTTATTTATTTATTTTTGTCAAGAGCCATTTATATGAAGTTTGTAAGTTCCCACATCTGCAAGCATTTTCTCCAGCAGTGAAATATAGGCTAAGATAGCAAATTCAAATTAGTGGCCGTTGGTATCACCATATGAGCGAATGGTGTGTGAGCCCTGAGTTTGACTGGAGAAGTGCTGAGTCAGTGTTCCTGCCACTCAATAAACAGAGGCTGAGACAGACTCTCACCTCTGACCCCTGCAACCCTGGACTGCCAGCACTTTGGAAAATGGACAGATGCCAAACATAGCAGTGATCTGAAAAATGTCACATCAGTGCTTTCATCCCCAAACATTTTATAATTAAAGCCCGCAGAGGCAAAAGTATGAAACAAAATGTCTATTTTGAGATAATCAAGGCAGTGGAGTGAAGTAACTATAAAAGATGTTTTCCCATCCATACTTCACAGTGTGTGAGGAGGACACTTACATCGTGTTAGCACTGGGCTCTTCAACTTGTTCAATGTTTTCTCAGTGTTGATTGAGTGAATATCAATCATTAATCTATAAGAGAGTCAGCAAAATTTACCTTTCCCAATTGAATCACACAAAAGCAAAGTCTACGCACAACTTGGTGCGCATACATTTTAAAGCCTCACTCACCAGACTTTATTCATCATTATCACACAGAGATGCTTCAGACTTTTCTTAATTTCGCTCAAAAACTGTCAGCTGTAGTTATGGAGTCCGGCTGGGATCAGGAGTCGCACATTACCAGTCCGTACGAGCTGAGCCCTTCGTTATGACTAAATTACTTAATAATCCCCCCACCCCACACCACCATCCCTCGGGCTGTGAAATATCATCTTCTCCCCATTTCTCCCAGTAGATCTGAGCACGGTGCCAAGAATTTTCTAGAAGCTCAGCAGAAATTACCTTCGGCGCCCAGTGCATCAGTACAGGAATAAAAAGATGGTTTTTTTAGCCTCCAGTCCGTGTGTTTTTCACTCTCATCAAAAATACTCAGGCCCACATCCAGAAGGCCTAAGATTTTAATCCTCGATGTCACCTGCTGCACTGCAGCCTTTCAGTGGAGAGATGCACTGCTGAAAACAGCCAATACCCAGCTGTGGAAGCTGACGCACGGATACAGTGAGGAGAGAAAAATAGTCATAATTTCAGCACTGGAGATTAAATATCAATATGATAAAAAAAAAAAAAAAAAACATGGCTTCCATTGCGGGCAGAGGTGTGTGTGTGTGTGTGTGTGTGTGTGTGTGTGGTGGGGTATTACTGCATCAAGGCGCAAGCGTGACTGTGAATCATTCAGACAATAGCGTAGGAAGTCACAGATGAAGCCCCTTCGATGGTGAAAGCCAGAATTAATCAGTGAGAGAGTGAGTGAGAGCGACTGAAAAAAAACAAGCTGTCGTGACTGCTTTGCCTCGCCAATATCAGAGCGATTGTTGCTAGTTTGGGGTGAATAATGTTGCTAACCGTAGAGCTAACGTATTCTTAGAATTAGCAGGTTTGTCTTTGTTATTCACCATGCTTTGGTGATTTTTGTGGAAATGTTTTGAAATTACATAAACGTCATTTTCAACTGAATACAAGCCACTTCCCCACAGATACCAGTGAAATTCTGCAAAAGGGGGCGTTGTTATATCTCACTGTTAGCTGTGGTATATCCACAACTTTTATCAGTACTCTTCAAGGTGATCGAGATAACATCACAACTTCCCGTCGCCCGAGATACAATCTAGAGCTGGAATGTTATGTAAGATAACATTTGTTTTTTGTGAGTAAAGGTTAAAAGATTCTTTGTAATATTGTCGTGCTGTGTGAAACATCCAAACCAGGGAAGCAAAATCTACAGTACTTCAAACCTATGCAGGATTTTAGTATAGAAACTTCTTAGGACAAAAGAAATTCAGTCATGTTGTCGCGTGAATGTTCAAGCTTTCTCTTTACCTCTCCGAACTATTCTCTCCATATTTTTACCTCTTTGACAGTAACAAAACAGGATTTTTTTTTACTGGAGTGTGTGTGTGTGTGCGTGCGTGTGTGCGTGCGTGCGTGTGTGTGTGTGTGCGTGTGTGTGTGCGTGTGTGTGTGTGCGTGCGTGTGTGCGTGCGTGCGTGTGTGTGTGTGTGCGTGTGTGTGTGCGTGTGTGTGTGTGTGTGACCTCAAATGCAGGCAAAGAAGCCAGAGACTATTGTGCGGTTCACTTTTTTTTTATAAGATAAAAAGACAAATCCAAACAAAAAGCTACCATCCACATGTCGGGAAAAAGATACGGGAGACTTTACAGGAAAGAACTACTGCTAAAAACACCAGGAGCAAGGCGACAACTATCATAAAACACACACAAACTGGAAAGAATCTTAACAAGAAACCAACAGGCTAGAATCGGGAAAGTGCTGCAAAGCAGTAAGAAAAACAGCAAAGAAAGTGAATCTCACACTCCTTAAATAGGGCCAATAGCCACCACGTGGTGCGGCCGCACCCCGCACGTGGCTAATTAACATTTTTAAAAAAAAATTTTTTTTTGTCCAGGCGCGTTCTCCTGTGTTGCCGGGAATGCGTTTCAGTACCGCGGACAGCAGTCGGAACCGCGACAGGAGCTGCCATAAGGACCACGGCTCAGGACCACGGACAGCGGCGGGAGGACGCGTGGGCACGAGGCTGTGGCGCTCTCTGCTTCACTTCTACCGGTTTCGTCCCTCCGCCTCCCTCTGTCTCTTTTCAACATCCTTCTTTGTTCTCAAAGCCCAAACCCCCAATTACCCCTCAGCTGTATAAGCCTCATAGTCTCTCTCTGGTTATTTCTTCTGCTTTTGATTGGCTCCCTTGGCTCCGCCCAATGAAAGCCCAGAATCTCTGCCCTGCTCCGAAGGGAGGTTCCACTCGCATAATCCCCTGCCCGTTGCTGTGACGACACTCCAAACCGTCGAACCCTAAGCCTGGGAGTGCGGCTCCGTCTCCACACACTCGCGAGGGAAGTTCGCCGCTTATCGCCACAATTCGACCGCCGAGGCCGCGGTGGACCTAAACCTTAAAAATGATTTATTTCTGTAATAAATACAGTTCCCTGTTCTCCCAGCCGCCGAACGCTCTGAGAAGTCTGGAGAGCTTCTATAAAGGTGACTTTGATACCAGACGAGCCCAATAAGGGTTTATAGAGCTCCGGACCTGCTCTGCTTCATTCATTTTTTCTTATTCTGAAAGAACTGACTGCCTCTGTCTGTGATGGACTGCCAGCCGTTTTCTGCAAATCACCACTCGCTGAGCAGATAGGCTTCGAAAATATTTTATCTTAACCCTTCTAAGTGTGAGGTCGCAAATGCACGTTGTTCTCAAGGAAGCTCTTTGATGTTGATGTTACAATCACCACAGGTAATTGGATGCCATGGTGTGCGAGTACACTGAGTTAGCATTCTGCAAAAAAAGAAAAAATCCAACTTTTTAAAAGCTAAGCGAGACACATGCTGATTTGCTTGTTCCCTCATTTTACACGTGCTTTTACTTCAAACTCATACTTCTCTACAGATAAACTCATTCTGCAAGATGCAAGCCAAGCATGACTCTGCTATACTGACCAGCCGGTACAATACCTATTAAATTGGACACTCCAGAGGGAGAGTAACTGTGGTTTAAAGGCTTGGAGTTAGACTCCAAAAACAGCTCCAAAAACAGCTCCAAAAAAAGTTTATCTTTGATGGATGAGCAAGGTCAGGTGATGCAAATGTGAGTGGACTTCCATGGGTATAATCATAAACTAGTCATACCTCCGCAGCACAGCATGAAACACTTTGCGAAACACCTTATTGCC
Source organism: Gymnothorax reevesii (assembly GCA_029721435.1). Taxonomy (NCBI): domain Eukaryota; kingdom Metazoa; phylum Chordata; class Actinopteri; order Anguilliformes; family Muraenidae; genus Gymnothorax; species Gymnothorax reevesii. The sequence goes on from CM056576.1 coordinate 13,786,324, forward strand.
AACATAAAACTGTCACATGCACGGCATCACACTTTAAATAACGGCATAGCAACTTATGACTAATGGTTATACCACTGAAAACCTCAGTTAAAAATAGTTGTTCTCAACTTGTGTTCACTTTTACATCGTGTTCACTCATTGATATCCCATCGTGTAAGCAATTTTCAATATAATTGGATGAAAATGGATGATTTTCTGGACAATTTAAATATTCTATCTGATGTCCTTGATGTTTACCTCCATAATGCTGAAGAGAAGGTGCCCCATATGACCGTGTTGTGCATCACAGGACGTCAAATTGTAAGCTAGTTTCCAAACTTTAGTCTACATCATCGAAAACTTTGGCCTACTTTCTCCAGACTTAAATAGGTTCTATTTTTGACCATGGCTGACCTGGGAACCAAGTTTGAAAATGATTGCTCCAATATTGTGGGTGGTAAGTTGCAAACAAACAAACAAACCAACGAACAAACAAACAAACACACTGAGCTAAAAACAATATACCAACCTCAGATCCTCCAGGGCGAGGTAATAAGAGGTGTGTGCAGCCGGGCAGCTTGAAGGTGAAGTGCAATCTTCTCAGAAGGAAATATAATATTATTCACAGGTGTCAATGGACACTTACTCCAATACAGAGTCATTTCTACAGTCGGTCTGTTAGCCTCCTTACTGTGTCACTGAATGATTATAAAAACACCTTTCAGTCGCTTGTGTAACATATGAGGGTTAGATGGTCTTGTTCAAAGCATTCATTTATACACATCTCCAAATTAAATATTCAAGCCTTTATTCAGAAGCGAAATAATAGCTCCAGGCTTTGAATGCTAATCCGTGACACCTGATGCCTAAAAGTACAAAATAAAAGCAAAGATTAAGTTTAAAATATAGCACAGCTGCACCCCACTGGGCTATTATGCTATGCAATTTGTGGAAGAAACCTCAAAGTACCTTCATGTTTTGTCATTTGAATTTTTGAAAAGTTCTGTAGGTATGGTGAAGGTTTTGTATCCCAGAGACTTATGGAGTTTGTTCAAAAGCCTCAATTATATTTCTCCAAATCGATGTATGAAATAAAAGAAAAAAAAATGTATATATTCAATGGTTTTCGTGTGGAAGGATTTTTCTTTTTTTGCATGAAAGGAATAATAGATACATATTTTTTTGAGATTAGAGGGAGGAGGAACCAACAGAAGAAGAGAAGAAGACGAGGTATTGATAGAAATGAAGAGGGTTGCTGTTTTGCTGTCTGGAGGAAGGGATTCATTTCCTCGTCTCAAAAATGAGAAAGGTTCTTCCGCAGGGACACAAACAAGACAAAAGAACCGCGCACAGTCTTCCCATTTTAATCCCTTTATTTCGGAAATAATAATTACTTTTTTAAATGGTTATCGCTGAGAGCCGATAAAGACCAACGCCAGAGCCGCGCTTTCATTTGTCTTGGTTTGCGGTTCTAACGGGTTTAGATGGAATCCCATTATAGAATATGTGTCAGAAAGATAGATTGCCTACAAAGAGAAACAATAAAAATGTGCAATAACTGTTGCTGTAAAATCATTTAACTTTAGTGAACTAATAGAGGGCCTAAGGGCTGTCGTTCAATACAGCGGTAGCTGTGATTTTCTTTTTCAAAAACCGAGCATTAAAGGTAAAGAATTGCATACCGACTCATTGATTGCCCACACCGTATGCGCCATCAAACCGCAGATTCACACTTAGCTAAGCGACTCTCGGAAATAATGTACAGTGAGGTTTCACATTGGCAAATTAGCTATGCACGCCGCACAATTTCCTGACAGCCGGCGTAAGGCTGTCGGCCAAACGAATGCATTGGGATGTAATGTCGCGTCACGTGATGTGGTGATTACAACAGCTGATCTTGTATTCTAACGGTAGCAGAATTCAATCTTAGGCAGGTTATTGCGCCGGCATTCTTTAGCTGCAGCGAGCGACCCAGCCGAGTGAATGACCAGTATGTAAATACAGCTGCCGGGTATGGATACCGGCTGTGCGAGCGCACTGTGTGCTCTGTGCTGTGTAATGAGTATTTTATTGTCTTTGCCGAGCAGACCTGTACATATCCTCATAAGTTAGATGTGCAATCAAGAGCCATTTTGAAGGGCAAAAATGCACTGCCCATCCAAAAAAAACTAAAAAAGTCATTGCATTATTGCTGCAGTAATTAATATGTTTCAGAGGGCAATAATTGTTTTAACCCTGACAGATGACGTGTGTCACTTCTTTAAAACATTCCTTTAACTCTAGAACACTATCGCCAGGTGATTTTCACCCGAGCAAACGTGTTTACGTGATTTTCATTATGTTGCGTTTGTCTGAGTGTTATGGGTCCCTGGGTAGCTTCAGCATTGTCTTTGACATCTTTGAAGGCATGGGTGTTTTGTTTACCTCAGGGTACTTTTTTCATTTTGTTAGACATGGCACAGTTAAAAATAAAAGAACACTCCTCTAATTTGTCATGCATTGTCATATTTTGATGACAAGTACTTTTTATTGGGTATTTTACTATATCGGGAAAAATCACCCAGCGTTAGTGATGGTGTTACTAATTTTAGCAATAGTGTTCTAGGGTTAAAAAACTGTCTTGGAAGACATGTCCGATAATTACGGAAAAGATGTTACAGTATTTCAGAAGGAGGAAATTACTGGTCTGCATCGAGCAAAAAAAACAATGAAAGAGGAAGACTAGCACGAGGAATTTTTTTCACCCCCAATTTGGCCACCACCAAGTCCTGCCCTAAACCACATTGATAGTTATTAGGACGTAATCGAGAAGCTTACAGAGTGGCTCAACCACCTTGTTGAGAAGACAAGATCTCCAGCCAAAAATGAAGGCATTTCTGCTTGAAAATACATGTTCAACCATTGCAAATGGTTGTCACAACTATTACACAACAAATTTACATCAAAGCTGCAGGGGTTCCAAATAAATACCTGAGTGTGCGGCTTTTCTTTTTTTTTTTTGGACAGTGTATTACAGTAAGATATACTTCACCAAAACCTCTAATCATTCCTCAGTATTTGACCCAGCCTGGTTACGCAGGAACAGTGGGCAGCCACATGGTACCAACTCCAGTTCTAAAGCCAGAGCTCGTATCAAAGACACTGGCAGGAGTGTCCCTATAGAGCCTGCTTTTCATCGGTGGGTGAACCAGAATACTGATACATGCCATGCGTTTATGTGACATATTCAATACTTCACCTTCTTGCATTTGTTATTTGACCTTTTAAAGATGCTTGACTGTTTTTTTTTTCCCAAATGCTTTTTTTATTTAATCTTTTTAAGAAGCAATGAAGAGCTCACTGCTGTGAGATCATGTGCACGCTCACCAACCAATAAATTTGTACGAATGTGTGGACTTTCACTGCAGGCATGCTGTAGTACATCCGTAAATAATTTATACACGAGGTGATTACTATTCACCCCAAAAGGTGGAGAAAAACATTATTCAATATTGTGTTATTAATCATAGCGGTGAGCCAGGCTCAATCCCTCAACTGTGAAATTGTGTTTTTACCTTGCCGAACAAAAATGATTGACTATAGAAAAAAAAAAAAAAACCTATAAATGATAATGACGATTTTACAACGTGGGCCTGAAAACAAGGCCAATGATTGCGACGCGATGCGACGCAACTCGCACGGCATTCTAATGGTATTTTTTAAATTAATTTTCATTCCAGTCACTGGCATTTAGTGAAAATGGAAGTTGATTAACTTTCTAGTGCTTGACTAGTCAGCTGCTCTCTTCATTTGGATTCCAAAGATCACAGTCCAAGGATCTCGTTTTCATAATATTCCTTCCATCAATTATCTACTGCACCCGTTCCAGGCTGCTGACACAGTTGGCTTGTGCTTATTTGAGCATACGGTGAGTAAGAGACAGGAACACGCCCAGGAAAGTTCCGTAATCCATTGAAGGGATCACGCACTACCCACTCACTCACTCATTCCTATGGGCAATTTAGGACCTCCGATTAGCCTGCAATGCACAGCTTTACAGTGGGTGGAAACCCACATGCGAACGCCGCGCAGAAAAGCCCCAGGCTGGATTCAAACCCACAATCTTCTCCCTGTGTGGAAAAAGTACCACCCATGGAGCTACCACACTGCCCAGTCATGTATATTAAAAAAAAGTAAATAACTTAACCCTTTCAGAGCCGTGGGCAACTATTGTTGCCCAATGATGTAAGATATCAAAATCAGACGCCGTTGAAAACCTATCATGTGGCAACTTGTTTAAAAGAGCTCCTGCAGGGGAGCTCTTTTCAACAAGTTGCCACAATAGGTCTTCAACAGGTCAGGATAACTGAATTTTTAATTTCTTGAAAATGTATTCAGCACTTAAAGGGATTAAGGAGCTGCATCACTATCACTGCACACGCTCAGAACTTACTTTACAAGAAAGTAAATCTGCTCAACTACAAGTTTTAATCTGATTCCATCGTTGCTAATCTGCCTTCATTTCGCATTGTATTTATATGTTTTAGTTACTCAGGCATTATGCTTTTTATATGAAAATGTTTTCTATGGAAATTCAAGGATTCAAAATGCTCTTTTCGCATTTTAGCTAAAGGATACAAAAAAAAAAAATGTTTGCCATCGCGTGTAATCACAGAAATAGAAAAATACCTTCTTCTTCTATGATTATTGTCGGCTGGAAGACCAGGGCTGCATCCTAATAGTTTTTCTTGCCTAGGAAAGTTCCTAACTCCTAAAAAATGATCCGGAAACACAGTATTTACATGGCAGCCATGAGAAGTGAATTCAAATTCTTCAAATGTTAAGGAAAGGTGTCTCAGTGCTTCCTCATTTACCTCCTTTAGCACAGGGTACATAGAATCATCCTTTTCGAATAGAAAGAGGATAATACTATCCCACAAGCAGCAGCAATTTTTAAAGTGTCGACCATTCATCCAGCCAATCGGGTAAAGAAACGTTTATGATGGGCAGGGGACACATGATCACGTTGCCTAGAGTTAGTGAATTCGGATTCTCTGATTAGCGCGGTTGTCTTCTCAAGCTGTAGGGAATTCCCTTTTTACATCTTCCCTCTCATGCCGTTTTCCAAAAGGTTAAAGAAAGTGGTTGGGGATTAGTGGACAGGCCGTAATTTTTTAATTATTCGAACGCAGCCCAGAGCACATCATTCATGTCCTTTGGCTAAACCATGAAAACAGCGCTTTGAATCTTAAAAATAACTCTTTTATATAAAACACATAATGCCTGAGTATCTAAAATTTATGAATACAATGCAAAATGAAGACAGATTAGCAATGACGGAATCAGATTTTGGATTTACTTCGTTTGATTTCTTGTCAGTTATCAAAGTTCTGAGCATGCGCATTAATCATGACACGTCTCCTTTAAAACAGTTAATAATTAGGGGGATGGGTTTTTTTTTTTTGGTGCTGGTAGCCCAGTTATGCCATAGTCTATCAGCCTGAAGTGCTGAAAACAATCTGTTCACTCACTTTTAAAAGTGCGTGAGACATTCACAGGGAATCAACAGCGGACAGCAATGGCCAGGCCAAACCACTTTGGGAGAAATATTCATCCACAACAGGTTCTGAATAAGAATGTGTTTGCTGATTTAAACAAATTTTTAAATAGCATAAATTTTTAATGATCGTAGGAAAACATTAACCAAGTCAAGTGTCTTCCTTAAGAAGAGATGAAGGCAGATGGTATCGCTTCTCCTCTGAAACGTGGTTTCGTCAGCAGAAACCAAAATGCTGACTTTAGGATATTTATTTCCGTGTTTATGAAAGAGCAGATTCTGATGGACAGCATCCCCCCTGGGGACAGCGGCTAAGCTAAGCTCACTGGCGTTTATTAAACTACCGTCGCTAACATCTCTCAATTCTTCCTAACACCAATTCATGCTCTTTAATGCCTATTCTGCTACCTAACCCACTGTACCCTCCTGAGCTCCCCTAAACCCGTCCAAAAACCTGCTCATGCTCCCGAACCCCTATCTGTGCTACCTAACCCACTGTACTCTCCCGAGCTCCCCTAAACCCGTCCTAAAACCAGCTCATGCTCCCTAACCCCTATCTGTGCTACCTAACCCACTGTACTCTCCCGAGCTCCCCTAAACCCGTCCTAAAACCAGCTCATGCTCCCTAACCCCCATTTGTGCTATTTAACCCACTGTACCCTCTCGAGCTCCCCTAAACCCGTCCTAAAACCAGCTCATGCTCCCTAACCCTATCTGTGCTACCTAACCCACTGTACCCTCCCGAGCTCCCCTTAACCCGTCCTAAAACCAGCTCATGCTCTCTAACCCCCATCTGTGCTACCTAACCCACTGTACCCTCCCGAGCTCCCCTTAACCCGTCCTAAAACCAGCTCATGCTCTTTAACCCCTATCTGTGCTACCTAAGCCACTGTACCCTCCCGAGCTCCCCTAAACCTGTCCTAAAACCAGCTCATGCTCTTTAACCCCTATCTGTGTGTTACGTGCTATGTATGTCTGACTTGCTTGCCCTTATCTGCCACCATCTTCATTTGTGTGCCACCTGTCAATCTTCATCATCCAAGTCCCGCCTCCACCAACCACAGTCTTCTCAGTTCCTCTTCAACCAATCCAAAGCTTCCATGTCATCCAACAGTCAACCAACCTGGATCTACCACAGTGTTTAAAATCCTGAATTGTTTGCTATTCTGCAATTTTGCCTTGTTTTGATTTTGTTGTGTTAGTGCGAACTGCCTGTATCTTCATTTTGTCTTTGTTAGCCCTTATTCATTTGACTGTATTTTGTTTGCTTTGTGTTCACTTCCAGGTCCTGGGACAGGTAAGACTGGGGGCTCCTGTACATATGCCCGTAGGATTTGCAATGTATAGACCCACTAGCCTTTAGGGGTGGTTGCCAACCACTGTACTTATAATGCTAGTTAGTGTAGGTAGGCTTTTGTTTTGTGTACTTGATGCACTAGGTTAGATTGGTCTCTCTTAGCTAGTTTGTTTTTGCTGTTTCTTTTGGCAACATCCAGCGTCCCTTGACCTTGGTTGTGAGAGTCTGTATTGTCTTGTTTGTTCCTGTTTTCTGAAGTCTATCTTACACCACAGTAAACCGTTGTGCACCGAGTTGCTACTTTGTCCCCCTTGTATTATTATTTCTACTCAATCACTACATCCTAAACATCTCCCGGTTCTTACCAAGTTTTTAACATCCAGTTACCTACCCCCCCTGCACCCCTAGGCCTGTGGGGGTTGTAACATATTGTGGGGGCTCGTCCGGGAGCAGTGCCAACTGGTGGGCTGCTGATTTGTAGTAATTAGTAAAGGTAATATTGTGTGGTTGTTGTGTTTTGGTAGAATACAGACAATGTCTTTGTTTGATGTCAAAGATTTTTTGGGAAACCCGTCAGATGACGCACTGGATAAGTGTCGAAAAATTGACCTGCTTAGTATAGCAGATCATATTGGTCTTGTAGTGTCTACTGCTCTCCGGAAGAGAGAGATTAAGTCACAGGTGAGAGACAAGCTGGTAGAACTAAAAATTCTTGTTTCACCTGCTGCAGTTTGTCCTCGTGTCCCACCTGATGTATCGCCTGCTATGCCTGTTGTGAGTCATGAGTCTCCTTGGGGCGCTGGTGTTACTCCAGCAGTGAAAGTGCAGGAGGAGATGCCTCCGACTACCCCTCCACCAACTTTGCCCAAGTTTGAGCCATACTCGCTAAGTGCGGTTTGGTCCGGGAGCAATGCACGGCTAAAGGTCCGTCTCGCTCGGTTAAAACTTGAGGCTGAGGAGAAGGCACAAAAGGCGGAGATTGAGGCACGAGAGAGGGCACAGAAACAAGAACAGGAGTTTGTGCTGGCTAAGCGTAAACTGGAATTGGAGGCAGAAGTTAAATTGCGGCAGCTAGAGCTACAAAACGCTGCACAGCAAAACGTCTCAATGGTTACTCCAGATATGTCCTCACCTTTTGATTTAGCTGGTTATGATGTCAGGAGACGTGGCTCTACCCTCTTTCAGGGAAACTGAGGTAGATGCATATTTCAGCACTTTTGAGCGTTTGGCTGTAGCTCTTAAGTGGCCCAAAGAAGTTTGGACAACTTTGCTGCAGTGCAAACTTGTTGGCAAAGCTCAAGATGTAGTGGCTACCCTAACACTAGAAGAAAGCATGGACTATGAGGCTGTAAAGGCAGCTATTCTTCGAGCATATGAATTGGTGCCAGAGGCCTACTTAACCCACTGTACCCTCTCAAGCTCCCCTAAACTCGTCCTAAAACCAGCTCATGCTCCCTAACCCCATCTGTGCTACCTAACCCACTGTACCCTACCGAGCTCCCCTAAACCCGTCCTAAAACCAGCTCATGCTCCCTAACCCCCATCTGTGCTACCTAAGCCACTGTACCCTCCAGAGCTCCCCTAAACCCGTCCTAAAACCAGTTCATGCTCCCTAACCCCCATCTGTGCTACCTAACCCATTGTACCCTCCCGAGCTCCCCTTAACCCGTCCTAAAACCAGCTCATGCTCTTTAACCCCTATCTGTGCTACCTAACCCACTGCGCCATCACTAATGCCCCAAAACTTGCCCTCATGCCAATTCATGCCCCCCAACCCCTATCCTGCTTCCTAAACCACTACACCCTCGCTGACAACAATTACACTCCCTAATTCTCATCGACAATTTAGACACCTTAATTCCTGTCTGTGCTACCTAACCCAAGTCAGTCATAATGCCAATTCATGCTCCCTAACCCCTATCCTGTTACCTAACTCACTGTACCCTTCCTAATACCCCTCTTCCCTCTTTAATGCCAATTTATGCTCCCTAACCCCTATTGTATCCTGTTACCTAACTCACTGCACCTGTCCTAACACCCCTCAACTCTTCCAAACACCAGTTCATGCTCCCTAACCCCTATCTGCGCTACCTAATCCATTGCGCTCTCCCTAACTCCATCGCCCTTTCTAAACCCTCAACATTTTCTAACTCCTATTCCTGCTTCCTAGTGACCTCATCTACCCTTCCTAAATCCTATTTGTACTTCCTAACCCCCCGCACCCACTCTAACCCTAATTCAGTCTCCCTAACCCCTCTCTGTCCTACTTCACTCCTGTACCCTTCACCCTACACTCTCAGAAATAGGGGTACAGCAGGAGTCCATTTCTGTTCCCCAAGGTTTTATGTACCCTTTAGGGCTAAATACAAGATCTCAAGGTACCTGTGTGAACCTTTTTAGGGTCTAAAACCTAAACCACTCGTCACTGGGGCAGTACCCTCAAAGGTACTGCTGTTGTACCTTAGAAGTGGGATTTTATTTATTTTGGAGCATAAAAGTAGCTTTTACACCCTAAAAAGGTTCACACAGGTACCTTTAGGTCCTATATTTAGCCCGAAAGGGTACATAAGTGCTGAATGTACCTTGGGGAACAGAAATGGACTCCTGCTGTACCCCTATTTCTGAGAGTGTACGTAACCACTTTTCATGTGCCGTTACCCCCATTTTAGCTCCCCATAGCACTTTTACATGCTACTACCCTTTTGGAACCCTCCCTATCCTGTGCACCTATACAGAGCATGCCCAGTAACAGGGTTGTTTGGGCCACACAGTGAATCTGTAGAGCCAAGATGAGGTCAGGTGTTGCTTCAGAGTGAGTCACGCCGGTGACATTGACACCTGGCAAACACTTACACCCCGATGAAGAGACAGCTCTCTCAGAGTGAAGGATGAAAGCACATTTCAGAAGAAGAAAAGCTTCCTCCTGCCACAGAGAAGATTGTTTCCTTTTTTGTGCGTGTGTGTTTCCTACTTGAACCACCCACCCGTCCCCCGCACAATCAAACCCTCATCTGCAAGCACAGCGCAGCCTTCATTGTTTTTACCCCCTTTGTTTGACCATGAAAACAACTTGGACTAAAAAAAAAAAAAAACCCTGCAAGGATTATTCACCACCCCTCACATCAAAGGAGCTTTTATAGTTGCCCTTTGATGACGGTAATGATGACAATGACTTGATGACGTTCGCAATGATGCCAAACAGAACCTGCTGCAAGTCTTTTGATGCGGACCAGCACTGCAGTTCAAACCACATCAGTCACACAAACTGACATTTTCAGAGAGCAGCACATTTTTACAGTATTTTTGATTCCACATCTTCTGATTTGAACTATTATGCCACTCAATATATGATGAATTTCCTGAAAATAAGTTTCATTTCAGCCAGTCTGAATTTGCATGGATTCTGGGAGGGACATTTATCTTCCAACCACACACTTGCAGACGTGCGCGCGCGCACACACACACACACACACACACTTGCAAACACACATATACGCAAAGATGAAGTGTTATTCGCATACTGCAAGCTTTCTGCTAACACTGGAATAATTAACTGTACCCTATATTACTGCACAATAGACCAGTCACAATGAAAGCCTGAACAAAGGAACTATTCTTACCAAGAAAGCACCAGTAAACAGTGACCAATTTACTGTGAAAGTATCTGTCAACGAATGCAAGTGAAACTGGAGTTACTTTCTAAACTCCTTTTAACAATGTAAATTACTCTAATGCGACTACCTACTTTCAAGCTATCTTCTGAAATTTCAGACCACATCACACATGAATAATAATAATAATAACAATAACTACAACAAAAATGAGGGCCACCAGGTAGAAAAATGTCATGCCTCGCCTCCATCGTTCCGTGGGTGCATCTCAAAGCCAAGGCTGCGTCCTTAGGGGTTGTCTCTTCCATCAGCCAAACTCAAAAATAAGGGTGAGGGACAAGATTGAATTAAGAGTTAGGTTTAGGGCTAGGTTTCAAATTAGTGGTTAGAGTTAAGGTTTGAGAAACCAGTAATGAGTCGCTTTCACCGAAGCTGTTTGATAGAGATAAAATGATGTTACGTCAGTTCGGTGGATGGAATTATGTGACGACCCCTAAAAATGCTGCCTTCAAAGGATGCAGCCTAGGCTTTGAGATGCACCCCGTATCTCCGGAATTCTGAGGAACCGGCCTGCTCCCGCAATTACCACTCATCAGCACCGCCAGTTCTTATTAATCTTAAGCTTATCATTGTAAACCGCATAAAAGCCCCGACTTTGCACCATTGTGGTGTGAAATCTCGTAAAGCTCATGTCTTGTATCGGCTTTTGCCGTAGATTTTGCATATTATAATGTAAACTGCTTAAAATAGCTGACTTTGTTAAATAAGATCTGATCTGATCTGATATTCAGAAATATTTCTTCACCCAAAGAGTAATTTCAATGTGGAACAGTTTGCCTGATCATATTGTTGAGGCAGAGACCTTGGGGGTTTCTAGAGCAGTCTTGACTTAAAGCTAGATACGATTGAGTCATTGAGTATATGATGGGATATATATCACAATAGTATAAAGAAACTGGCAAGCGTAGTTGGGCTAAATGGCCTGTTCTTGCCATTCATGTTTTATGTTATGTTATGTTATGTTATGTTATGTTATGTTATGTTATGTTATGTTATGTTATGTTATGCAGAGGTGGAGAATTCAGGGGTCAGAAAGTAAAAGTCCTGCCAGGTTTTTCTCCCTCCCACAGAATGAGCTGATCACTCATATCGGCTCCATCTCCTGTCAGAAGTAAATCCAGGTGGTTGGAGTAAAGTTCTGGGAAGGATTTTTACTTTCTGAACCTGGGCTTTCCACCTGTGATGTTATGTTATGTTATGTTTGATTATTGTTTGTGCAACTTCGGGAACCGCGTTTCCTATTTTTCTTTGTACTCGCCTTTTTTCACCTTCGCGGTTTCTCTACGAAGGTAACTAAAGCCGAGCACTTCTGTGCATTTGGATCCTGCCTTCCTTTTTGCAATTCTTCAGTGCTCATGCTTACAGTACATGAACAGAAAAACCATTACAACAAACAGTCAGAGCAACCTCTGAACAGATGCATCACAGCTGAAACAGACACATTGATACCAACTCTATAACTCACACTTATAGAAAAAACAATTAACTTATGGGCCATATGGCAAAAAAAAAAAAAAAAACAAGTGGGGAAATATCCATATACTGCTAGTGAAAAAGCAAATAAATTAAACAACATCAGAAAATATATTTTAACCCTTTGAACCCTGTATTATATAAAGGGGTTGTGACCACCACCTATGCCGAAACCCAGCTTACTGCAACGAGTAAACCTGATCATAAACAAGGTCACATGACAACACAAAGTCATGTGAACAAAGTCATCTTTTGGAGGCTTAGTTTTCAGCCATTTTGGGTCTTTACTCGTTCTTGAAGTGGCCACTAAAACGGCCTATAGGGTTGAAAGGGTTAAAAAGAATGAACTAATGCTGAAGACCACAGAATGTAAACATGCCCACATGAAAAATAAAATTAAAAACTCTGTTACCTGCGGTACAGTGCAATTGGTTACCTGCAGTCACTCCTTCAACCCAAGATCCACATCGGACAACAGAATAAACCCCTCTGACTCATGCGCCAAGTTTTCTGAGTTTTCAAGTAGCTTGAGCACATCAAAAACAGGTTCCTGTGTCATGGCGTATAATACGTAACCATGGTTTGATGAGAACCCAAAAGCCTCGCTGTAGAGCGTCATCAAGGTCTTGTGACTCGCACTTCTGGCACTTAGCCCCAAATAATAAATACCTCCAACAAGTTCAGAAATAAAATGAGAGACGTTAGAGTACCTACTGGACCAAACGTACCTGACTGTATAATGGGATTAAATGGGGTGTAGCTTGTGAAGCTAGTTCAGGCAGACAACTAGAGAAACGCCCTGATTCTCATAGACCCTCCCATGCTAATTTGCCCCTGCTCTACTCCTCTAAGGTGGGCTATTTAAGCTGCTCCGCTTCTCCACCTCAGTGGGAAGAGATGCCTCTGCCTGCTGCTGTGCTGCATTATTCCCTGCTGCTGCTGCTGGTAACACCGCCTGCTGCTACATCACTCTCGCCTGCTAATAGTTAACATCCCATATCAACACCACCATCTATTTTTCAGCTCTGGATTCCCTCCAGAAGGAAGGGGAGGGGATATCCTGATACTGTTTGCTCTTGTTTCAGCAGGCCACAAGGTTTACCTGATACCGTACTCTTGAAAGCGTGCAGAGAGTTTGCAGTTCTCCTTTAAAACATGAACCCGACAGTAGCTGCTACTTTTCACTTTTTAGTACAGTTTTAGATTGCAGAGAATGAGGGGAAACTGATTATCTGCCTCGTCAGAAAGCCACCAATGGGTGCCTGAATGACTAGCAGGAGGCGCTTGAGCAACAGATTATTCAAACCCAAACTGAGGGCACATCTCCAATATCCCTGAGCAGGGGAAGCCAATTATGCTCTAGTCTTGTGAGTCTGCTGGCCACAGTTGTCACTGCCACGGCCAGATTAGGTCTGAGACCTTTGTAATTACCCGTATGTTGCCAAACAACACCTGAAAGCCAACCCAACTGGTACTGACTTTAAAATTTGAAAAGAAAAGAATAAATAATAGCTTCAGCTACTCTTCATAGGGTTCAACAGCAAAACACACTGAACAGTAGTTCTGTCTTAATGGGCATGGTGCTTGGACAGTGACTGACAATGTCCTTCATCAACAGGCCCTTTTTGGGTAACCAAAAAACTAAGGTTCAGAAGATTTAAGAGATGACCCCTCAAAAGCAGTAGATTGACATCTGGCCCAGCAGGTTATTGACATTTCCATCCCGTCAATAATCTCCAAGGACAATTCTGGCTGAGGTGGAGTTGGCCAATGGAGTGAAAGTAGAACGTGCCAGACTTTCTGTGCTAGCATTTTTTTTTTTAAAGCAGCATGATGATATACATTTGGAACTAGTCCCACTGACACTGACCAATAGGAGGCAGTGTGGAACAGAATGTCATAAAATGAAACATACAATTTATGAGAAGAAGAAAAAGGTTCCAGAAAGAGGACCAAGGCTGTCAAAATTTTAACTCCAATTCTCTAAGTCCAGGGACCCTATGAAATTCATTCCTAAATAATACGTACACCCCAAAAAGTAAAAATGACATTTTGTGGAAAATAGCCTAATTTATTAACCCACGGGTAAAATAAACTGCACGGAATTTTCATTTATTTAATCAGGATGGACATGGAATTTATTAACATTGAGCATAATCTTAATAATTACCCTTTTTTTAATGTCAAGTTTGTTTGTATAAATCAGAAATCTGCAAAGAAAGTGATGTACGTATCTTTTTTTGCCTATGCACCGTTTATAAATGAGGCTCCTGACTGCTTTTCTTTGACCTCAATTGACATCGTGAAGTTAAGGACATAAATGAAGGAGAATTCATTTGGACTTAGCAAAAGACGACCACGATTCTAAGAGAAAAAAAAAACATACATTTTTTTGCACCAAAGTGGCTATACCTGTTGACATCCGGTGCAGCATCCGGTCCACACAGTCCAATCAATCAGGGCGGGAATCTTCGCACGTCATTCTTTGTTGTTTAAAAAAGTGGTTAAAATTGATTTTGTATTGCTGTGTGTTTTAACCAAGAAAGGAGATTTTTGCAGTAATTTATTGTGAACAGTGTTCGCATGTTCTGCATGTACATACAACCCCAATTCCGAAATAGTTGGGACAAAGTAGAAATTGGGAATAAAATCAAAACGTAATGACTTTCAAATCACACCAGCCATTATTTTATTCACAATAGAACAGAGATAACATAGCAAATTTTGAAACTGAGAAATTTTACTATTTTATCCACAAAATGAGCTCATTTCAAATTTGATGGCTGCTACAGGTCTCAAAAAAGTTGGAACAGGGGCCTGCTTATCATGGTGTAGCATCCTCTCTTCTTTTTAAAACAGAGTGGAGGCGTGTGGGCATTGAGGAGACAAGGTTCTTGAGTTTAGCCATTGGAATTTGATCCCACTCTTGTGTAATACAGGCTTCCAGATGCTGGAGAGTTTTGGATCTCCTTTGACAAACTTTTCTTTTGATTATGCACCAAATGTTTGCAGTTGGTGAAAGATCAGGACTGCAGGCTGGCCAATTCAGCACACGGACTCTTCTACAACGAAGCCATGCTGTTGTAATAGCTGCAGTATGTGATTTTGCATTGTCCTGCTGAAATACACAAGGCCTTCCCTGGAATAGATGTCATCTGGAGGGGAGCATATGTTGTTCTAAAACCATTATATACCTTTCAGAATTCATGGTGCTTTTTATAACATGCAAGTGTCCCACATCATACACACTAATGCATCCCCATATCATCAGAGATGCTGGCTTTTGAACTGAACGCTGATAACAGGAGGGGCGGTCTTTCTCCTCTTTGGCCCAGAGGACACGGTGCTCATGATTTCCAACAAGAATGTAAAATTTGGACTCGTCTGACCATAGGACAATTCCATTTTAAATGAACCTTGGCCCACAGAACACAGCGGCGCTTCTGGATCATGCTCAACACTGGCTGTCTTTTTGCTTGATAGAGTTTTCTGTGGCATTTGCGGACGGCACGGCAGACTGTGTTTACAGACAGTGGTTTCTTGAAGTACTCCAGGGCCCATTTAGTGATGTCAATAACAGAATCTTGCCGGTGAGTGATGCAGTGGCGTCTGAGGGCCCGAAGATCACGGGCATCCAGTAAAGGTCTTCGGCCTTGTCCCTTACGCACAGAGATTTTAACGAGTTTCTCTGAATATTTTGATGATGTTATGCAATTTTGATGATGAGACCTTCAAAGCCTTTGCAATTTGACGTCGAGGAACATTGTTTTTAATGTATTCCATAATTTTTTTACGCAAGCCTTCATAGGTTGAAGAGCCTCTGGCCATCTTTACTTCTGAGAGACTCAGCCTCTCTTAGACATCCCTTTTATAGCCAATCATGTTACACACCTGATGCCAGTTAATGTAATAACTTGCTAAATGTTCTTTCAGCTCATTCTCTTATATATTAATTGCTTTTCAGCCCTTTTTTGCCCGTGTCCCAACTTTTTTGAGACCTATTCAGCCAGACAATTTGAAATAAACTAATTTTGTGGATAAAAATGTAAAATGTCTCAGTATCAACATTTTAAATGTTATCTATTTTTTATTGTAAATAACATATTGGCTCATGTGATCTGAAAGTCATTGCATTTTGATTTAATTCACAATTTACAATTTGTCCCTACTATTTCAAAATTGGGGTTGTACATACATGGGTTTATGTGACAGAGTAATTATGCGTGCATGTATCTCTATATGACAGTAAGAATATGTATGCAGAGGTGGACAATCCAGCCCCAGAAATGAAAAGTCTGTCCCAGTATTTTGCTACAGCCGCCTGGATCTAAGAATTGCTGCAAATCTTCAGCCCAGAGGTTGAACTAATAAGGAAAATCAGTTGCCTGAGCTCATGGCTGGAGGTACAACATGGCCGGACTTTTGCTTTCTGACCCCTGGACTGTCCCCCTCTGTATGTATGTATGCATGTATGGGTTTCAAGACTAAAGGGGCTGTGTATCTGCAGTAGGTATGTATTTACACTATGTATTCATATGTATATGTCTGCAGGTATGTGCATATATACAGTACCAGTCAAAAGTTTGGACATACCCACATTTTTCTTACAAAATATGTAAAATAAAGAAATAAGCTGCCTTTATTTTGCAAAAGATCTAATTCTTAAATCCATTCAACTAACCATCATTTTTTTGTCATATTTGCAGAGCATTCTCACTTTTTTTTTTTTAGCAAGGGCAGTCATATGACTATAATGAATTTGCAGCTGGATGGCTGTCTAACTTCCCAAAGACGTGCTGCACTTGAGGTGTGCTTTCCATAAACCTTTTCGCCCAATAAGTCTAAAAATCACTTGACTTTAATTCAGCTGTTTGAAAATAGAAGGAGCTTATTTTGCAAAATATGGCCTTTTTGAGAATTTCAAAATTTTGGACTCTATTCAAACAAGTAAATTATTCTCTTTTCACTTTGACTGTTTACCTTTTACAAGATTCCATTTAAGATTACATAGAGAAGTTAAGCTGTTTAATTTTTTCTCAGAACAGAGTGTGCCTCAGTGTGTCCAAACTTTTGACTGGTTTGTGTTTCTTGGCGTATATGAAAGTAGGCCTACATGTGTTTGTATGTGTGTTTATGTGACAGTAGGTATACAGTAAGTTTGTACGCATACGCACTGGTACGTTCATAGAGCACATGCCTTTTTTACGCGCTCCTCAGGAAATAACATTGACAGCATTCACTGCGGATCTAAAACGCAATAAGCAAAAAACAAGTTTTCATCTTACAGAAATCAGTACGTGTTCTCGTTCAGGGCTGTGGTCTGGCCCTGGCAGGAAGCAAAGCGTGTGGTTTTGAATTCATATAACTGCCTGATAAGATTTTTACGATGTGCACACAGGGCCACACAATGACCTATTGGAGTAATGTTACCTTACATCAACGTAATGTGCTCAAGGTGTCATACTACCCTACAAGGGTCATATTATTATCTATCATACTAATGTTCATGAAGCGCCGCATGATGATCTATAAGCTTCTTATATCATGTTAAAGTGCACATATTGCCTGTGGAGGGAATGGTCTATATAATCCGTCGTAACTTTACGTCATATTAATGTGCACACTGTCAGGCCAAAGATCAATAAGCTCGCCTTTGCCTCAGGTCATATTAATGGGGACACTATTTTACACATCGATCCCCGAGTGTAGCTTTATTGTAGATCATGCTAATCCACATGTATTGTTCAGCAAGGGTGCGTTAAGTTCCGCGATACGCAACACAACGCTCCTGGGATGTGGTCACCTAATGATGATGTATGATAGTGATTTTTACCTTACAGCATGCTAATATGTTCACACGGCGCAAGCATCGGGCCGTGAAGGGAACCTTGCCTTACTCCGCCGTCACCGCGCTGGTCGTGAGGAAGGTTCCCAGAAGTTATTTGTGTTGCCGAGCGTTCAGGTTTTGACCAGAAGGTCTGGCTTTCTATTAATTTCAATAAGTAGTCCTATTGGTCTGCCTGGTTGCTGTAGGTGGTGTCGCATCACAGCAGTTGCTAAAAATAGCTCTGCTGTTTTCTATGAAAAAAATAAAACTATTTTTATGAAAGATGGTTTGAATTCCATGCTAAATGAGTAGCATCCTTTTGCCCGGTGTTTAACATGCTTGCCTGGGACCTGGGCCTAATTCCACAGCTTAATTTCACTGTCCTATCTTTCCTGACCTACTGTCTTTGCTCTGCCCACAGGTGGAATCGACAGAAAGAAGCAAGGACAGAAATAGGGGACGCAGGAGTTAAGAAACAAATTGGGGAAGTGGCTGCCCTCACTCCCACAAACCTGAGTCCGAAATGATGTCAGTTACATGTAAAGGAAATGTTCAGCAGAGAGAAAAAGGAGACTCCACAGATTGATTGGTTGTACGTAACACGCTTAAATAAAGGAAAGAACGAAAGAAAGAAAGAAAGAGAAAGAATATAAAACCTACCAAACTGATCATCTTTTCTCACTTTTTCCAGTCTTTGACAAACCCGTTTCCAAAAGTTCTTTTATAGGTAAATTCAATAGATTGAAATGAGGAGGCAAGAAAAAAGCAATTAGAAAGAACCTTGTGTCTTTTATGCATGAGGGATCAGTAAGTTTGCCTGATGTCTGGTTTTCAAACATAATATTCAGTTTTCTAATTATTTTACAGGTCTGATTTGTGAACCTGACCAGACGGTGTAATATGCAGGTAGACAAACAACATAATTGATTGAGAAAAAGATTTTTTTTTTTACCTTTATTAAACCATAAAAAGCTTGACTGAGAAAATGTTTCTCTTTTTCAAGGACTCCCTGGAAGGAATTCCAGTTAGAACAGTAGGAAGCGGGTATAGAAATGCCAACGTACACACCGTTGTATACATTTAACTGGGAGCTCGACTTAATATCTTTGGCATGAAATCAGCGCACTCTAACATGCTTCCTTGCAGCTGTAGCCATCACTGTAACTACAACTCAAACACAATAACTGACATTACTTCCTGTCTCTCTTAAAGGGGTTTGTCTCTTAAAACGATGATGTCTTATTTTCACTTCACCACAGTGGGGAGGGATCGAGAGAATCAGGGGTAAAGCCACTAGTACAATTTTGGGGTTAACTCTAGAACACTATCGCCGGGTGATTTTCACCCGAGCAAAGTGTTTACGTGATTTTCATTATGTTGCGTTTGTCTGAGTGTTATGGGTCCCTGGGTAGCTTTAGCATTGTCTTTGACATCTTTGATGGCATGGGTGTTTTGTTTACCTCAGGGTACTTTTTTTCATTTTGTTAGACATGGCACAGGTGAAAATAAAAGAACACTACTCTAATTTGTCATGTATTGTCATATTTTGAGGACAAGTACTTTTTATTGGGTATTTTACTATATCGGAAAAAATCACCCGGCGTTAGTGATGGTGTTACTAATTTTAGCAATAGTGTTCTAGGGTTAAGGGCCTTTCTCAAGGGCCCAATGGTGGAGTTCTTCCTAACTGCATCCCTATAGATCAAGTCAGAAACCTAAACCTGACCAGGGGCTTGAACCAGCAACTCTACAGCAACCAGTCATGTGATCTACCACTTGGAAACCCTAACACCCAAATGTAGTTTTTTGCTCATGAGACAGCTCTGAGCCTAGTGGCCCATCAGGTCTATGCGTAACCCTGGTTTCTGTAGCATGAGGTGACTAGGAATATTTCTGCTGCTCCCTCTGGATGGCATGCCAGCCTATTGCTGGTCCGCCCCCCCCACCCCCCCACCCCCCACCCCCCACCCCCCAAGCCCTTATTCAGGTTTCCTTGGCAATTTGCTGGAACTTAATTGTGCACCTAGGTGGAATGAGGCAATCTGGGAGTGAAGTATTTGCCCATGAACACATCGTGAAAGCCATGGCCAGTACTCAAACTCAGGGCCTCTCACACACATAACCGCTATGATACTGAGGGGACCCATCTCCTACCAAACAATAGCAATCCCAGCCAGCTGTGGACGAGGATCCAAGGACCCCGCAGAAATGATAAATCGTGAGCACCCAGGCTGGGAATTCTGCATGGGATAGGGGTGCTAAAGAGAATTTCGTTTTGGCTGATGAAGGAAATTCCAGGGCCAGGCCAGGATCGCTCTGGGCGCCTCAATCCTTCCGTGAGGTTTCTGTGTTTACTCTCCCTTTCCCTCGCTATCGGCGAAAAAACCAGGCCTCTCACATATCCTGAGCCACGCTTGCTTTTTTTCTCGCAAAGTTCCACACGGGACATGGAGGAGGCGGTAATTCAGCCCCGAAATGACGGAGGCCTCAAAGCCAATGACGAGGACATCAACCTCTGACCCTTCTGTTATTAAGGCCCTCGTGCTGTCATAGGCGTATTCAATTTAAGAGCCCATGCAGGGGCACAAGACAAGAGCTTTGAGACGAGAAAAACGAACGGGGGACAAAGAAAGAGAGAAAAAACCGGAAAACAGAGAGAGCTGAGAGATGGGAAAAGACTTGAGTTGATAAGTAGAGGAACATAGAACATTCCAGATTCAACTCAATTCAATTCAATTCAATTTTATTAGTATAGTGCTTTTCACAAACGGACTGCCACAAAGATGCTTTACAGAGCAAAGACAGGGCAGTGCCCAGCATAATCCCCACTATAGCAAATGAGGCAAAAACCTCCCAATAGGGAGAAAAATTCTCAAACAGTGGTGAGAAAAAACTCCCCAGTGGGAAGAAATCTCAGGAGGAACCTGACTATAGCAGGGGGCCAATCCTCAGCTGGCAAGCTATTAAATAAAGATGCATAAAAGTAAATAAAATTTTCTTCAAAACATCCAATCTATAGCATCCATAGAACCAGGAAGTGGTGAGGCAAGGATAAGGAACAGTCCATTGCTGGGATTACTTCCTCTTCACAGAAATTAGTGTTTAAAAAGGAAAGCATGCATGACCAGCCTGACGACAGCCTATATGGACAGAGTTGACACATCGGAGAAAAGCAGCTCCATGGTCCATTTCTCAACTCTCTCTTAAATTGTGGCTAAATATGGCTCATTGAATTGAGCTCTGCACCAGAAGATTGCTGGTCTGAATCCCCACTGTGACGGTGCATGGGTGGCCTTTTGTTGGGTAACCTAGAACCTGGAATAGGTACAGTATGTTAAGTGTGGCAGTTGGGCCCTCGAGCAAGCCTCTTTACCCTAAATTACTCCAGGGAGGGTTGGCCCCTGCTTAGTCCAATCAACCTCCAGCTCCCCTGGATAAAAACAACAGCTGAACAAAATTAATGAAACACATGGCAGCTAAAGGCTAACCTTGTCCCCAGTTTTTAAATGACCTTTTTTTCCAGCTATTTATTTAAAAAACAAAGAAAAAAAAAAAACCTCTCCAGTTCAGAAGTCTTGTAAGCCCCACTCTGGGAGAATTACTGTTCCTGAGGATGATTTTTCCCCGTGCTTTTCTACTAAAGCGGGGGGCAGCAGCGACCTTCAAAAGAACATTCAAATGAAGAAGCCCACCAAGCCCCTCCCACTCCAATGACATCACAAACCATAGCTGTATTTATCTTCTCTATATTTAAGCTGGAGATGTTTAAGCTCTTGCAGTCATGCTTTGCTTTTCAAGATGGTTTGTAAAATACGACCACTAATCTTCGTGCTCGCTACCATAGGCGTGACATCGCATAGCTCTCGTTTTGACGGCAGGAACCTTACCCAGGAACTAAGAACCTTTGGAGGTATCACTGCAGGGACTGGGGTGTAAATTAAATTCCTGGGACTAAAGGTTTTGTGTACCTTTGGGTAGAAACACAGCTAGAAGAGACAACTTAATCACTGAATTGTGTTAAAAGAATAATCTCATGCAGAAAGATGACCTACAGGGCTGGGAAGGGGCCAAATTGTTAAAACACAATTTACAGGTGCGTCAATCACAAAAACGGAAAAATTACTTGAGGTGACATTAAGAACTGTGTCAAAATTATAACAACAAATACCTATCACTAAAATAGCAGAAGGAAAAAAAGTGCTGCTGCCACAAAGCAAAGCTCTCTGAAAGGGAAAGACAGTCACACTTGGTAGGATAGTCGCTAATAAAAACAAAACAAAAAGCCTGAAAAATCATCACATAATTGACTTAGTCAGTATCTGAACCGGTCTCAACAAAAACAGTATCGAAGAGCCCCACAAAGCTGAAATTTATTCCAGTGTTTCTGATGATTTGTCATAGTAAATATTTCTATAAAATTCTGAGATTGAATTCCGCGTGATTTCCCTACAAAGAGGGAAATACAAATATGCTGCTGTCAATTATGTGCCAACACCGGCAAAACTTCTGTGTGATTCATTTTTACCTCCCTCACTTCAATTTTCAATTGACAAGAACCGGCAAGCCCTATGGCACAACAGGAGGGCCACAGTGATTATTCAGAAGCAGGACCTATCATTTATAAACTATAAAACAAAGAAGGTACAAGGCTGAATTCATCATTCGGTCCAGCTGCTGCCATTGCACCTGAGGTGTGAAAATGGATCTCAAATAAGAATCGTATTATTAATGTACCCAACCCACCACCACCTTCATCTAAGGAGCATGGATTCGATGCCTAAGCATTTCAGAGCTTTAATGTAATGGGAGCACTTTTCCTCAAATTTTGTACAATTGAGTTCTGTACTTTGAACTTGTATGTAAACTGCTATGTAAAAAAGTGTAAAAAAGTTTTAAGGAGTTGAACTTGTTTTCTTCTTGTGATAATAACCCCTCAAGCAAATACATTTAACCCTTTGATCCCTGTATTATATAAAGGGGTCGTGACCACTACCTGTGCCGAAAAACAGCTTACTGCAACGGGCAAACCTGATCGTAAACAAGGTCACATGACGACCCAAAGTCACCCTTCGAAGGCTTAGTTTTCAGCCATTTTGGGTCTTTGCCCGTGCTTGAAGTGTCCACTAAAAAGGCCTATAGGGTTGAAAGGGATAAATGACTGAGCAATGTACATTTGTAGGGAAATAACGGAGCTCGATAAACAAGAGAGAGCTAAAGAGAGAAGTAGAGAGAGATCGAGATTAAATGCATTGCACTCAAGTCACTTTTGTATTTGAATACACTCTTGCACTGTGACTTTGAGAAGGCCGCGATAGAACTAATGAGAACAAGTCACACTTTGACCTCATCTAGAGGAAACCCAGTTCACGCACATTACTGGCCCTAAGCTTTCCAGTGATTAATGTCTTGAACCTCATCGCTCAAGTTGAGGCCTTTTTGTCGAAATAAATGACCTGTTACTTATTAACTGGGCATGACTGTGTCTGAGGGTAATGAAGTAGAGCAGTGGTTAGAACACAGGACTCTGGGTATGAATACATGGACTAATGATCTGTGTGGGACCATTACCAAACCCCACCTCAATTGACCCCCCCCACTCTCCTGCTAGCTCCTTGATCTACGATTGCAATCTCCCTCACGCCGCACCCCACCTCAACAGTCAATGTTCCCAGTTGTCGTGCCCCCCCCCCCCCTCCCCCCCTAGACACTCAACTCCCCTTTACCATCTCCCCCCTCCGATCTCCAATAGAACCCCTTCAAGATCCCGTTATTACATTCCACCAAATCTACTTTGCATTGTGGGTAATCTGACAGCAGACACTCTTCCGGTCGGAGGATTATAAATGCTAGTTATTAATAGTGAAGCCTATGTTTCCTGAATTATTTGGCATGGATTTAAACCAAATTCTGGTTACATTACCCGTGTAAGGATGGGATGTCACTGTGAGGCTGCGGAATGCACATCGCATACAGATAGAGGTGTGAAACGTCACCGATATCTGCTCGTGAGAGATGTCACTTTTGCGTACGCTTTGTGTGCCGAAAAGAGAGTCTGCAAAGGCCCACCTACAGTACCCCTGCTTGCTGGTACAGCTACGTATCTGTGTCTCGTCAAAATACAAACCAATTTAAAATGAGCTGATATTTTTCATGATGGTAAAATGTCCAACTTTCAACATCTGATTTGTTGTCTTTGTTTTATTGTGAATAAAATGTGGGTTTATGAAATTTGCAAATCATTGCAATCTGTTTTCATTCACATTTTACACAACGTCCCAACTTCATTGGAATTGGGGTTTTAATAACACCCCCAACCCCCCCCCCCCCCTCCCTCCAACCACAGTCAAAACTCTACACAACCCCTCAGTTTGAAATTTGGTGCAAAATTAAAAAAAAAAAAAAACAGGGGCGTCCATGGCCAAACTGTACGATTCCAGCAGAGCTCGGGAAAAAGCCCATTCCCACAGATTTAAGACTGTCTCCGTTCCTGCTGAATCCCCTCTGCCAGGAGCAGTTCTACTCCCACATTGCCTAATCCAGTTGTGCTCGTGCGAATATGAGATGAGGTTTTCCAGGATAGAGTCACTCGACCGTACATACAGTACTGCGCAAAAATCCCAAGCACATTTAAAGCAATTCTGTTGGGCAAATTCGCTCACAAAAGTGAAGAAATTAAAAGTTTCTGATAGCTGTCATATGAAGTATAGGAAGCTGTGAAAAACTAAAATGAACCAAAATTTGGTATGACTATCCTTTGCCTAAAAGATAAAGACATGATCCTGTTGTGCAATAGTCTCTAAGATGATTGGCTTTCTGCTCGTTCCAAGCAGATGGGAAAACTTGCCACCGTTCTTCAGCAGACTCTTTTCTCTTTTATCTGTCAGCCATGATGCGCTCTGACAGCACTATATCATCTGTATCAACTGTTTGTGATGAAATAAAGATATTTAGGTCACACATTATTTGAAGTGTTGCTCATAAAGGCTTTACACAGCATGCATAATGCCTTCAAAAATGAGACATAATATCTTCATATATCATTCATAAGCGAATGCCATACATTGTAAAGGGTGAAATAACACAGCTTTATTCAACATGTGATGCCAGATGTGATGATGACAATGTCACTAAGCTGACAGTGTCACCCTTTATCGCAATTAGCCGCTAGCTAACTGACATCATCAGTTATATCACATCTGGCATCACATGCTGAATAAAGGCGTGTTATTTCACCCTTTAGAAAGCATGACGTTTGCTTATGTATCATTTATGAAGACATTATGTCTCATTTATGAAGGCATTATACATGCTGTATAAACCCTTTATGAGCAACACTTCAAATAAAGTGTGACCGATATTTATTTTAAAACTATTTTTTAAATTAGAATTGGGAATTTGTGATTATACTTTTTATCTTCTGCAACGCCAACGTGGAAAAGAAAAAGCAAGCATCAGAAGCCAAATTAAAATTTTTTAAATGTAGGGTGTTGAAGACTTTTGCACAGTCTCTGTATCGGCTTCTGAGACCGTTAATTAAAACTCTAACTTTGACGACGGCAGGCCCTGACTGAAGACTAGTTCAAACAAGTCAATGTCTGGCGGCTCATTTTTGATCAAACCGTTTTTTTGTTCGTTAGGTACCCCGTGCCCTGTCCCAATCTCAGACAGGCAGACACCTGCGAGTTTAAGATGAAGGTATTGCATTTCAGAAGCTTCAAACCAAGGTTCTGTCGTGTGATGTAAATTACCACTGGCTCAGAGGCCTCCATGTGAATTATTGTGGCTTAGCTCTCGCACACCTTTCTCATGTGACCTAATGTGCCCCAGAAAGCCCAACCGCGTGCTAATGAGATGCCTTAGTAGCCATAGTATACCCTAGTGTGCCCTAATGGAATGCCCTCAATGATGTAGTCCAATTTGTCATGCCCTACTGTTTTTTCACTGAGTTTGAAAAGGCCGTAGTGTGGCTTAGTGTTTCGAGGTCTTTTCTTGCAGGTGCGAGTTCCAAAGTTCCTTTTCTGGTGGACATAATGAATGAGTCAAGTGAATTACACTAAGCTTAAATGCCTCCATTAAAAAAAAAAAAAAAAAATCTGAAATTCTTGTATGAGACTGTGCCTGTGGATATACATGAGTGTGTGTGTGTGTGTGTGTGTGTGTGTGTGTGTGTCAAAAACTCCCGGTCACACTTTAGATGAAGTGCTGCTCATAAAGGCTTTATACAGCATGTATAATGCATTCATAAATGAGACATAATGTCTTCATAAATCATACATTAGCAAATGGCATGCTTTATAAAGGGTGAAATAACTCATCCTTATTCATCATGTGATGCCAGATGCGACAGCGACAATGTCACTTAGCTGACAATGTCACCCTTTATACATTTGTCAGTTATATCACATCTGGCCTCACATGCTGAATAAGGATGCGTTATTTCACCCTTTACAAAGCATGCCGTTTGCTTATGTATGATTCATGAAGGCAAGATGTCTCATTTATGAAGGCATTATACATGCTGTATAAAGCCTTTATGAACAACACTTTATCTAAAGTGTGCCCAAACTCCCTAATTTAAGTAGTGCTTTTCTTAGAACGAAAGCCCCGTAATCGCTCATGTTAGCCATTACTGCATTTCAACATAATGTTATGTATAGGGGAGATGTACAGGAGGTGGTCAAATCATCTGAAACACAGCCATAGATACCAACTTTGTGACGTTCATGCCATATCGTTTTTGTTGAGTGCGGTTCAGGTATGGATTGATTCAACCCGGTGGTTATTTTTAGAATTACAGTTCTGTAGTTATTAGCAACAACCCTACCCTGTGTTCTGCTGTGCTTTTCGGAGAGCTCTGACATATGGACACAGTCCTTTTTTGTCGTCAATGTTTTTGGTGTTTGGCATAATTGCTATAATTTCTGAAACATTTCCCTTGTCACCCAAAATAATTTAGCAATTTTCACAACCGATACACCAGTAATTTGGGCTCTAGCAATTTGGCCCCATGGGAACTCTGCTCACATCCTCATCTTGCATTGGACACCCCCATAACAAAGTTCTTCTGGCTGGAGCTCAGTTAAACAGATACATGCAGCTAGTTAGCATTTAAATTAATAGCGATGACCCGTGTGGATGCCTTTGTCATTGTAAATTAGATACTTTGAAGCTAAAGCCATATTTTTTCAGGGGTGCTTCTAATATTTTGCACATGGTAAAACTTACAGTAATTGACAGTACATTATACTTATCCACAATTTTAGCAGGCAGCACTATTCAAAGTGACTTGCATTACATCCACTTACACAAATGCATATATACTGAGGTCATTTCAAATAAAATGAGGAACCCCAATCTGTCATATTAAGTTCAGCCTGATTCTTTGCCCATAATACTAGCAGACTACCGTATGAACAGACGGGTGTAAGACGAGTCCAGTCAACACTAGTATGCAACACAGATTAAAAAGACAACGTTTACAAAAGAAATCTAGTGAATTTAATCCGGCTCAAGGTTTCTTTATCAAGCAAAATCATTTTTAGTTTTTTTTCTGGTATCTTTCACCCTACTCGCTCACCCTTACTCGGACGGTTTGACAATGATGCATCCTCCAACGCATTCGGCTCTAAGAACTGAACAGATTGAAATCTATCCGAAAATTTGATGAGTTGCTCCTTGGCCCATCACCCACAATTCCACAAATTTCATTGAATTTTATTGAGAAATTTGAGCAATATTGTCTGAACAAACAAACTAACTAACTAACAAAGAGACATGGATGAATACATAACCTCTGCCCACCTTTGCTGGTAGGCGGAGGCAATGACAAATTTTTGTTTTTTGTTTTTTTAATTTTCTGATAGTGTCCTTGATGCGGACATAAACCACACAATTATCAAAACCAACATCTCTGACCTCAATCTCACACCTTGAGAATACAGGTTGTGAATGTAATCAAGGCTGTTTCTTCTGAGACAATTGCACCCATTTGCCGAAAGTCAGTTGCAAGGATAAACAACTCCAGAATCTCGACCACAGTGACAGGACACACTGCTGACAGTGAGAATGGTTCTGTGGCATGTTTTCTATTTCATATTTCACTTGGCAGTTAATATGAGATCGACAAGCGGTGAAAGGAAACTGGGCCACAAGGGTTGAAGGTCAACCACCACTTTGCAGTCACTTCGTATTTCCACCCTATGCGATGTGCACATCAATGCCTGGCATATTGAAATTCCCTTATTGATGCAGCAGTTTCACATCACCAAACAGGGACAACGCAGATTCTATGCCATTCCATGTGATGCAAAGATTCCCCTGCATGCTTCCCGGAATTTTCTAGAGAAAATCTAGAAACCCTAAAATTACCTGCGCAAATTTTCCAAACATTACATTCCCTATTTCACCACTTGTTTTTACTTCAGCCCAGCACTGAAATAATCATTTGTTTACTAATATAATATACAAAAGTAATATTATATTATATTATATTATATAGGCTGATACACTATTTCGCTGCCTTGCAGAACACACATAAATCCTGGAGAAAGCCCTCTGTTACTCCCAAGCCAGTATTTTGCTCGAATTGCATCATAGAGTCTCTGACCTAATCTGAAAAATGGCCGGAGCAGATGCAGACCATTACATTTACCCCAGCGCCATGTCAGACTCAACTAATTAGGTGATCTCTGCATTTAATCAACACACTGATCAGAATTATCAAGCATCTACGGCTGGGCTAATGCAAGAAACAGCAGCCACACCAGTACCTTTTGTTTCAGGCTGGGGAGCCATGCATTATATCATGCTTATTAGTCTCTGCATGATCCGCAGTTACCGCTTTGTGCTGAGAGCAAGCTCCTAACCGTGAATTTAAACTCCGGAAAGAATTGAAGCAGTTTCAGGAAATGGGGAAAGCACAGCATAGACTGGAGGTCATTAAAGAAAGCAATATGATTCTGAAATTGCATCACTGTTCTTGCTTGATAAATGACTTGCTTCAGTTCTCTGGAGTGAGACAGAATTTAACAGCATCCATCGTTCGTATATTGGCGGAAAAAAAAGAAAAATAAAAC
Source organism: Gymnothorax reevesii (assembly GCA_029721435.1). Taxonomy (NCBI): domain Eukaryota; kingdom Metazoa; phylum Chordata; class Actinopteri; order Anguilliformes; family Muraenidae; genus Gymnothorax; species Gymnothorax reevesii. The sequence goes on from CM056576.1 coordinate 13,815,182, forward strand.
TAAGTACTGCAGCAGAGGAGGGTGGTTGGGTACTTTTTTTATTTGATATTTTTTTTTTTTTTTCGTCTCGATCCACGAGGAACTTCAGAGGCACGCGATTGAATTTCTGCACTGACCTGATAAATAATAGATTGTGAATTTTATCGGTTTTTGGCCGGCCTCTGGACTCGCTCCCGCGTGTCTCGTGAGTCGGCGGATCTCCGTCAGACGTGGGAAGACCTGGGACCAAGGCGGACACAGCACCAACTGGCAGCACAAAACACCCTTACGGGTTGCCGCAGGCGACCCTGAGTCAGCCAATCATGCCCCTCTGGAGTGAGGATTTTTTAGCGGAAATAGTTAGCTGGAGGTTTGTCCACGTCTCTTTATTTTTTACTTCAGTCTCAAAACCACTGGGGGAAAAAAATGGAAACAGAATTACACACAACAATAGATTTAAATAGATTTACTAAAACTACTACTACTTCTACTACTACTACAACTTTTATCACAGAAACTACTCTGGCAACCATCAATAATAATAATAATAATAATAGTAATAACAAGAGCCATCTGGCAATGGCGGATCCCCACGGCTGTAGGTTGTGTAACCTACAGGTTGTGTGGACAGACGGACGGACCGAAACCCCCAAAAGGCACAACTAGACCATAAGGAGAAGCTCCATACCAAATTTGGTGTCTGTAAGTGGTATAGTTTTCGAGTTCTGTCCGGAAATGATTTTATCACAGATAAACAGACGGACAGACGGACACACAGATCACTATATCCCCCCGCATTTTATGCCGGGGGATAATAGAAAGGAGAAGAACAGCTGCCGGATAAGGCACTGCGTTGCAGTGCAGAAGTGACTATCGCGTCGCGGGTTCGAGCCGCAATCGTACCAACCGGCAGTGGTCGGCAGCTTTTTCAGAGTAGCGCACAATTGGCTATAGCACTACAGGGTTTCAAATTGGGAAGGGACTGTCGGAAATGGGATATAAAATAAACAGCTTTGTTCGTTGCTCAAGCGCCTCCTGTTGGCCAAACGGGCGCTCGTCAGGAAGACTCTAAGCCCCGTCTTGTCCGGGTATCCTCCGCCCTCGTTCTGAACGAACGAAGATTCAACCAATGAGTGTATAAGAAGCAGTGGTTGACAGGCGCGTACTTTTGAGGAGAACCGCGAACTGTCTACACTCTCCTGAATTGGCAGCAAGGGGTCGTAAACGAGCAAGACTTGTTCATAGTTCACCAGTTGGGCATTCCAGATTCGGGTGGGATTGGAGATGCCAAATTTAAAACGAAAAAAAAAAGAAAAAAAAGGAGACGAACAACAGCAACACAGCGAGGATATCACAGTAGCATGTGCATGGTTACAATTGACGCGACTCTCCATACATAGCAGAAGTCAAAGGACAAAGTGAATCCCATAATACACTGTTCCATGCTTCCATATGTGACTTGTGAGGCCTAAACTGACAGTGTTGGCAGTGACAGTATTTTCGAAGCGGCTTGCGGAGCCAGTTCGGGCAGACAACTTGAGACCTGACGTCACACTGTAATAAACTCCCATACATATCTGCAGCCGCCCAGCCCCTCTGATAGGTGGGCCATTTAAGCTGCTCACCTGCTCTGCCTCCGCCTGCTGCTGCACTGCTTCACTCTCTGCTGCTGCTGGTACCATTGCCTGCTGCTGCATGGGTGTCGCCTGCTGCCGGTTAACATCCCTCCACCCCAGCATCCACTTGTGGAGTGTTGAATTCCCCCCGGAAGGGTACAATGGGGACGATGAAGGCTGACCGTTCCCATGAATGGTATGACTGGTTTGGACATGAATGGCGAAACTCTGGGTTTCACACAAGGACTCTGACCGGTCTGCAGCTATGCAACCCCTTTATCCCATATGTAGTGCAGTTTGATGTACTGTGTGTGACGAATTCGTCCTGTAACCATCACTAATATTTCAGGCTAGTAGGGCTTCAATATCCTTTCTGCTGATCTGGGCCGGATGGGAAAGCCCTCCTTGCCCTCACACATCAACGAGTCATGTGCAGCCAACACCATGTCATTGTTTTGTGGATTGTCCCTCTCGGATCACTGCCTGCAGATACTCACCACTGCTGACAAAAAGTACCCTGCAAGCCTTGTCATTTCTGAGATGATCCCACCCTTTCATCTGCCAGCGATGATTTGACCCTTATCAAAGTCGCTCAAGTCTTTACACCTGCCCAATTCTCCTCCATCTAATATGTCTAATAAAGAGAAGCGACTGTTCATTCACAGTCTACCATGACCTTGACCCTTACTGTGCTGAAATAAATTTTTAGAAAATACAAATTTAATTATCTTGTGCTGTTGAAAAGGTGACTTTTTTTAAAAGAGCTCCCCTGCGGGAGCTCTTTAAAACACGCCTCCACATGAGGTTTTCTACAGCTTTGACTTTAATATTCTACATCATAGAGCAACAAATTTGGCGCTCTAAGGGTTGAGCTTGACAAGCACCATTGCTAGGAGATTAACATAAATGCGTGATTTGTCATATTTTGGCTTATTTGTGTAAACAGTACTCTCCACTTATAATACCACCCCTGATAAATATGACCACAAGAGTGGTCATGAATTAATGTCTTTCTTGTTCATCCTGCTGATATTTGATTGAAAATTTTAACAAAATTATAACCTTGAATTGAAATACAATGATTGAAGGAAAAAAATATAATTGACATAAAGTAAATTTTTTATGTATGCCAATAATTGGATCCTGTTCATTCATTACTTTGTGCAGTCTCCATTTCCCAAGAGAGCAGCTCGGGGTCTTTTGTAATGTGTAATGAGGCTGTAGTAGAAATGGCAAGAGAGCTTAGACCAATCCTCCACAAAGAATCTGTCCAAAAGCTCCAAATTCCTTGGTCCACATTAATGGACTCTCCTCTTAAGCTCATCTCACTGATTTTCTATTGGATCTAGGCCAGGAAACTGGGACGGCCGCGGCACAAACTTGATTCTGTGGTTGAGGAACCATTTGTGTTGATTTTGATGCATGCTATGGATTATTGTCCTGTTGGACGGTCTAACAACAAACCAATTTTCAGTTTAAGCTTTCTGGCAGAGATAGTCAGGTTTTCATATATGATGCTGCTCAATGGAATCCATGATGTGGTGAATATTCCAGGTCTTTAGGAGGAAAAACTGCCCCACATCATTGAAGATTCATGGCCACACTTCACTGTGGGGATGAGATTTCTTACGGAATGGCAATCTATGTTTTTACACCAAACCCACCTCTGGTGTTTGCTGACAAAGTGTGAGGTAACATTCTGGAACCAAATGTGAGACCAGAAAGTTTCAGCAAAAATTAGTTTTATTGAAGCTGGGGGGTGAACCCCCACAGGGCAGAAGGCAACGGTACAGAGTCCGCAATCCAAAATCTGAATCCCAGGGATGAAATCCAACCTGTACACAGGGCAACAAATAAAACTCAGTCGGGCAAAACAGGTTCGCTACACAGGCACAGGAATGTCAGAGAATCCAAAGCCAAAGTCCAGTAGACGTAATCCGATCCATTAACAGGGCAGCAGAGACAAAACTCAGGGTCAGGCGAAACAGGTACGGCACACGGGCACAGAAGTATGTAAGAAAAAGCCAAAATTAGGGGACATTCCAGTTCGAAGTATAACACTATGGATACAAGGCATCAACGATCGCAGCGCAGGGAAAACGTTCTGACAAGAGCTGTGAGTGAAATGACTGCATAAATACACGTAGAGGAAGTCAGATGCTATGATAGGGAACAAGTGAGCTGGATCAGACTAATTACAAAGGAATGAACATGAGGAAGTTCCTAACTACATGAAATTGGCAAAAGCCAAAAGGTGGACAGGGATCTTAAGACAGCCTATAGATAGACATACGGGTCCGGTTAGGGAGTTCTACCGTGCACAGATAAGGAGGGAGAACAGAGTTTAACACGTGCGGAGGTTCTGCTGAAACTGCAGAAAAGTAGATTGAGTAAAGCCAAAGGGGTGGAGACTAGAATAGGACGACTGCTCAGATCTCGTTAGTCAATTAGAAAGGGCAGCTATACAATCCCTAGTGCTCGTTAGTAAGTTTATAATATAAACAGAGTTAGTTTGGGTTAGTATCTTAAACTAAAATAATAAACTGTTAGTCTGGTTAGTAATTATAGAAAAGCAAGGTGAAGGAAGTGAATGAGATTAGAAGGAATGATTGAAATCCCAGAAACCATTAAATCACCCGAAAGTGTGGCACGCAATACTGGGGCAGTGAGCGATCACATGACATAAGACCAGACAAGGGGAGACAAAGTGCAATGCATAGTATGACACAAAACATGGACCGGAATATAACTGCAATGGTGGAATATGGCAAACAAACAGAGACAAGGCAAAAACAAAACATGGCATGGAATCCAAATCGCAATATCAAATTATGATCAGACAAAGCAGAGTTTATAAACAGTCATGACAAACACGGCAGAATCATATCCATAACATGGTCAGGCAGATCAGGATCATAATATAAAGAGTTTTATTTTGGTCTCATTTGACCATAAAATCTGCACCTATTGGAAGTTTCAGTACAGTTTTGCAAACAGTAGATGCACAAGTTTTTTTTTTTTTTTTTTTTTTATGGTAACAGCAGCTTTTAGTTGTGAAGACGGTGTCTGATCACAGCTTTGGAGACTTTCTAACCGTGAAACATAATCAATATCTGCACTTCTTCAAATGTGAATTTGGAGTTTCCTTTACCACTTGAACCATCCTCCTCAAAGAAATAAAATACAAAATAAGCACATGTCCTCCCTCGGGCCGATATTTAACACTGTTATTTCTGTTATACCTTTTCAATTCTGCCCTAGTAGTCAAAATGAGTTTTTTTTTTACTTTTCTACATTTATGAATCTCAACAACTTTCCGTCACAAATCATTATTGTATTCTTTTTTTCTGAGCTATAGTGATGAGTGACTAACGTAATGTTACGCCTGTGTACCTGCTCAAAATTTTACCCAAGGGACGCACAAATAATTTTTGTACTCATTATGTGTAACTTTAAAAGAGTAAAACATTCATTGAGATATACTTCAACTGGATTTTTTCTGATGAAATTTTCTAGGAGTGCAAATAATTGCGGCACATATTTTTAAGACAATAAGACATTTATTTTAAGGTATGAATATTTTTTTCCTTCAACAATTTTCTTTAAATTTAATGTTACACATTGTTAATGTTTTAAATGAAAGATTCAACTGAGGGTGCCAACATTAGTGGAGGACACCATACAGTAACCCCCTAAGTTTATGTGCATATATACAAAAGACTATATGGTAATGCATAGGCATTCCCGTAGTTTCAAAATTCGTTGAATGAATAACATTGAAACCCCACGGGGCACATTTCTGATCCCCTGATCCCAAAACGTGAGCTGAAACGTCATTATAGTCCTCATGCTACTGTGAGAAAATCCAGAAACGCATTAGAAAAAAAAAAAAAAATCTATTCAGCAGGTTATGCAACACCTGAGTGAGCCACGGCGGTTCGATGAAAGCGAGATGGATTTCGATTAACCTTTAATAATCATGTCATGTGATCACTGGGTTTCCCGCCGCGAGCCCACCTAGAACCCACTCCATATCGTCCATAGGCAACATTTTCGTATAGGCTATTCGGATGAATGTCCCTGTCGTTCTCAAGGATGAGCCACAGGAAGGGAAAAGTTCAGCCATGGTGAAATATCTGGAGGAAAAAAAATATACATATATCTTCGCTTATTCATTCCTTTTAAAGGGCCTTCATTTGCAATTCAATCACACGGATCACGGATGACTGATGATCTGAGGCTGCATTTATTTTATATCGGGCTCCTGCCTGACATCGGACTGTTTATCTCCTGCATTGTGTGACCGGAGACTTACTAAACCTGCCCAACAATTCATTACGGATCCTTAATAATCATTAATACTATATAACAGCTTTAAATGTTTACTCCACGATTACATATGGATGGAATGATAACGCGGCAATGATTGAGGGCATCGCTCTTGAACACGCGTGTTGTTCTGGAATGGAAAAGGAGAGCCAGATAAGATGAATAGCTTGGAGTAATGTTAATGTGATATAGATCATGACTTTCAAAAAAAATTAATTAAAATAGGGAAATACAATCTTGTTCCCTAACACCTCCAAATCTATCCATCTAATCACACACCAGATGACTTAATTAAATGACTACCGTGAAGCTCATGAAATTTCCGAGCAGTGCATCAACCCAAGTTTCAGGCATTAGGCACACGTCACTCGCGCTAGTAAATTTAATTCGCATTTTGAAAAAGCACAACCACACGTAGAGGCCAAAATAAATTATTTTGTTCAAAAGCGGCATTCAACAACAACAACAATAATAATACTAATAATTGGAATAGCTGTGAGCAAAAACCGAACAAAATTGGAAATCATTGAGTAGCCTTAAGGCGTCAAAAATAGAGTAGGCCTTCGCGATATTATGCATGACTGTTCTTTTTTCAGTTTCACAGGCATTGATCGGTTATTTTTCAAATCTGTGGCCTAAACGCAGGGGCAGATTTGCACCTGTCGTCGGTGATGCCGCGCAGCATCTGTGCTCAGAACGGGAAGAGAGCTTCAAACCGTTCCACAAAATGAAACATCACTACATTTACCATCTGTTCGCTAAGCGCTGTGACTGCGGCCGAGTATATAACGTGGCCGCCAGTTCCCCAACTATATCACTCAGTACTGCTGGCTGTGTCCCAGGAACAATTACAAATGCAGACTACTTTTTGGATTTTGGGCATACCGGAGGTCCTTTAAGGTACAGTCAGGAGTTTCCAGGCCAAACTTGACAATGGAATGACTTTTCATAGACTTGAGAGTATGTAGGCCTATTTAAAAATATGAAACGTTTCTAAACCTTGCACAGGCATGACATAGCACAGTAAGCCAAAATAAGTAGGTACATGCTCTCTGAAGAAATGCTTAATGAGCGAGGATTGCTTGAATATATTTTTTCTGTTACTGTCACAGAGTTGGCATGTTGCTCATCCAGTCTATCCCTGGGAATTCACACAACTCATGTCGACAGGCAATTTAGTGCTTTCAGCGAGTTATAGATGCATGTAGCCGGAAGTCAGAACATGCAAATTCCAGACTGAGCAACATTCAGGCTGGATTTGAACCCACAACCACCTTGTTATAAGGTGTCAGTGATATGGAATCAGTGACACCAGATGCGGGAAAAGGGAATGAGGATTTTATTTAAACCAAAACAAAACAGGCACGAGGGCCAACAAAAAACTTGGCCCAAAGGGTTGCAAAAAACAAACTAAGGTAAGCTACACAGAGCTATAAACAATAAATGCAAAAAGGCAAAAAACAAAAGGCACTGGAAACTCCAGGCGAGAAGATCAAGAAAAATAAACAACAAGACTAAATATATATACACACAAAACAAGAGGCTAGGACGAGACTTGAAACTAGAAATGCTAGGGAATCTTGACAATAAGAACTTGGCTAAACTTGCACATGAAATGAGACGCGAGACACTGTCTGCCAGCCAACTTCCACCGCATCCAGATAAAGGCTTGAAATCATGACATGAGGGGTAACACCTGGAGAGAGAGAGAAACAAGAGGCATGGCAAGATCAAGACATGGACAAGATTGGATGACATGACCTGCTCATTAAGAGAATGAGCGTGCTCAGCTTAAGTACCAATTAAGTATGCAGTTTGAAAGCAGCATGAATGTTCAGAACAGAAAAGCACAGCAAGATCTTGAAATAGCAAAGCAGGAATCATGACAATGAACTCCCTGTCTAAATTAGTAATATTAGTAATGTGCCTATCTAATGAATTACACCACCCAGTGAGTGTTAGTAAATGTTAGTAACTTAAAAACAGTTAATTGTCAATTAAGCTTAGAGAGGCCCGAATCCAGCACAGCATGGAAGGAAGGGGAAATACCAAAGCCAACCATAGCTCAGAAATGTGCAACAACGAAGGCACGGGGCGGAACGCAGACAAGCGGTGGAGTGGCATGGCAGACCTGGCATGAACAAAAACATGGAAAAGTAAAAACATGGAATGTGAAAACTGTGACATGAACTATGAACTATGAAACTATGAACTATGGAATCTTGATACATGAAACTGTTAAAACCATGAATAATACTGTTCTGGCCAAAGGCCAGAACCCCGGAACACAACAGTACCCCCCCCCTACAAAAGCGGCACCTGACGCGGACAAAAAACACCAATAACTAAAATACATGAAGCCGCACAAAACTAAATACAAATCCCACAAGACGAATAACTAACGAGAATACTAAAGACAAAAACCCTATGACACAAAACACCTAACCAAGAAACAGTACCACAAGAAACACTAAACATAGACAAGATTACTTGGGGTCTCCAGCAAGCTGGGGCTAAGGCTTAGGGCTATGGCAATGGGATGATGGTTATGGCTTGAGGCTATGGCTTGGGGCTATGGCTATGGCTTGGGCTTGGACTTGGGACTATGGCTATGGCTATGGCTTGGCTTGAGGCTATGGCTTAGAACTATGGCTTAGGGTGTGACTGGTGGTAGTCACGGATGAGGCTCTTGTCCAGAATATGCCTGGCCGGGACCCAGGAACGCTCCTCTGGGCCGTACCCCTCCCAATCCACGAGGTACTGGAGGCCCCGGCCCCTCCGTCGGCAATCCAGCAAGGACTTGACTGTGTAGGCCTCCCCTCCGTCGATGAGCCGAGGAGGAGGCGGAGGCTCAGGTGGGGGCATGAGGGGGGAGGTGGCAACAGGCCTCAGGCGTGAGACGTGGAACACTGGGTGGAGACGTCGCATGGTGGATGGGAGCTTGAGCCGGACAGCAGTGGGGCTGATGATTCTTTGGATGGGGAAAGGACCCAGGAAGCGAGGAGCCAGCTTGCGGCTTTCCACCCGGAGTGGGATGTCCTGCGCCGCTAACCAGACCTTCTGGCCGACCCGATAGTGAGGGGCTGGGCGCCGACGCTTGTCTGCCGTGGTCTTCATCGTCTTACCCGCCCGAACCAAGGCGCGGCGAGCAGACAGCCACACACGGCGACACCGCCGGATGAATGCCCCGGCTGAAGGCACCCCGACTTCCTCCTCCTGGCTGGGGAACAATGGAGGCTGGTAGCCCATACAGCACTCGAAGGGGGAGAGGCCGGAGGCAGAGGCGGCGTGGGAGTTTACGGCGTACTCGACCCAGGGTAGCATGGTAGACCAGGATCTTGGGTTGGTCGAGCACACGCATCGGAGGACCGTCTCCAGGGTTTGGTTGGCCCGCTCAGTCTGTCCATTGGTCTGTGGGTGGTAACCGGAACTGAGGCTGAAGGAGGTGCCAAGGGATGTGCAGAATGCTTTCCAGAACTGGGAGGTGAATTGGGGACCACGATCTGACACTATATCCACAGGAATGCCATGGGGACGGACAACATGCTGGATAAGTAGGTCAGCTGTGGTTTTAGCGGAGGGGAGCTTGGGAAGGGGCACAAAGTGGGCAGACTTGGAGAACCGGTCAACAATGGTGAGGACAGTGGTGTTTCCATGGGAGACGGGCAGGCCAGTGACAAAGTCCAGAGCTATGTGGGACCAGGGACGGTGAGGAATGGGCAGTGGTTGGAGCAGACCAGAGGGAGGTGCGTGGGAGGACTTGGCGCGGGAACAGACTGAGCAGGCAGAAACGAACCCCCGGACCTCTGCTGCCATCTTGGGCCACCAAAAACGGCGCTGAATGAACCGCAGGGTCCGGCCGACCCCAGGATGGCATGACAGGTTGGAGGAGTGGCCCCACTGGAGAACGTCAGATCGGGCAGCTGCAGGGACGTACAGGCAGTTGGCAGGGCAGGCACTGGGCGTAGCTGCGCCGTTCTGGGCGTTGCGGACCAGCTCCTCAATCCGGAGGCACACATTGTTGACGAAGCAGGTCCTTGGCAGGATGGAGCTGGGCTCTCCCTTGGATGAGGAAGCGTCGAAACGCCTGGAGAGCGCGTCAGCCTTGGTATTCTTGGACCCTGGCCTGTAGGCCAGGGAGAAGTTGAACCGGTCGAAAAAGAGGGCCCATCTGGCTTGTCTGGGTGTCAACCTCTTGGCTGAACGGAGGTACTCTAGGTTTTTATGGTCCGTCCAGACCAGGAACGGAACCCTTGCCCCCTCAAGCCAGTGCCTCCACTCCTCCAGGGCCAGCTTCACCGCCAGCAGCTCCCGGTTCCCGACGTCGTAGTTGGACTCCGCAGGCGTCAGTCGGTGGGAGTAGAACGCGCACGGGTGTACCTTCTGATCATTGCTGGATCTTTGGGATAGTACCGCACCAACCCCGACATTGGAGGCATCCACCTCCACAATGAACTGCTTGGCAGGGTCGGGGGTGGTGAGGATGGGCGCGGTGGTGAAGCGCCTCTTCAGCTCACAGAAGGTCACCTCGGCTTGCGGAGTCCAACGGAATGGCACCTTGATGGAGGTAAGGGCCGTCAGGGGAGCTGCCACGGTGCTATAGTTCCTGACGAATCGCCGATAGAAATTTGCGAATCCTAGGAAGCTCTGTAGGGCCTTGCGGTCCTTGGGTGCGGGCCAGTCCACCACAGCCTTGACCTTCTCCTCGTCCATGCCCAGGTGGTTAGGGGAGATGACGTGCCCCAGGAAGGAGGTAGTGGTGGTGCTGAACTCGCACTTTTCAGCCTTGACGAAGAGGCGGTTTTCGAGGAGGCGGCGGAGCACCTGGCGAACATGGTTAGTGTGCTCCGTCTTGTCCCGGGAGAAGATCAGGATGTCGTCAAGGTAGACGTAGACCAGTGTTTCTCAAACCTCTCCTGGAGGACCACCTGCCCTGCCTGTTTTAGACCTTTCCCTGCCCCAGCACAGGTGATTCAAATAATCAGGATGTTTTCAATCAGATTTAGAGGGTCAATAACGAGCTGATCATTTTAATCACCTGTGCTAAAAGAGGGAAAGATCTAAAACATGCAGGACAGGTGGTCCTCCAGGAGAGGTTTGAGAAGCACTGACGTAGACGAACCTCCCGATCATGTCTCCAAGCACATCATTCACCAAGTTCTGGAACACTGCGGGCGCGTTGGTCAGGCCGAATGGAACCACTAGGTACTCCCAGTGGCCGCTAGGGGTGTTGAAAGCGGTCTTCCATTCGTCGCCCTCCCTGATGCGCAAGAGGTGGTAGGCATTCCGCAGGTCCAGCTTGGTGAAGATGGCCGCCCCCTGGATAACATCAAACGCCGAGGACATCAGTGGAAGCGGGTAGCGGTTCCTGACCGTGATCTTATTGAGCCCTCGGTAATCGATGCAGGGGCGCAGGGAGCCATCCTTCTTCTTGACGAAGAAGAAGCCTGCCCCCGCGGGAGAGGAGGATGGACGGATGATGCCAGCTGCAATGGACTCCCGGATGTACTTGTCCATGGCCCCCCTCTCTGGCTCAGACAAGGCAAAGACACGACCCCTAGGAGGCGCTGTGCCAGGCTGGAGGTCAATAGCACACTCATACGGACGGTGCGGGGGCAGGGACACCGCACGGGACTTGCTAAAGACTGTTGCTAGGTCGTGGTATTCGGGGGGCACTCTGGAGACGTCTGGCCTCCCCTCGGGAGCTGGTCCACCCAAAGAGCAAGAAGGTCGGGAGTCGAGGAGGCAGCTGGCTGAACAGGAGGCACTCCACTCCCGCACCTCATGGCGGGCCCAGTCGATCACCGGCCCGTGTAGCGCCAACCAGGGATGACCCAGGACAATAGGGGAGCGAGGTGTCTCGGTCACAAACAGCCGGATCTGCTCGCGGTGGTTACCGGACGCCAGCAGCTGGATGGGAACGGTCCGAAAGGACACCTTAGCTAGGGGTTGCCCACCCAGCCCTGAGATGGACAATGGGCTGGGAAGATGGCATAGGGGAACCCCCCACTCAGCGGCAGCTCTGGCGTCGATAAAGTTTTCCTCAGCCCCCGAGTCAATGAGGGCGGTGGTCTTGCGGGAGCGGCCCTCCCAGGTCAGGGTCACCGGAACGCAGGTCCGGCGGTAGGAGGAGGTCTCCTTGGATGAAGCACCCACCAGTACTCCTCCAGACGCTAGGGGGCGCTGTTTTGACAGACAGCCTCGCACCGCATGACCCTGCTGGCCGCAGTAAAAACACGCCCCCGACCTCCTTCTCCGTTGGCGCTCCTCCTGGGTGAGCCGGGACCTCCCGATCTCCATGGGAGATGCCTCCCCAGGAGGGGGTGTGGTGGTGCTTCTCCTCGGCTGGTCCTGAGGCGACGCACGACTGGGACCCAGGGGTTGGATCTGACCAGCGGGGGCAGAACGTCGGCCAGGGCTAAGGGTGAGCGCCCTCTCCTCCAGGCGGCTGTCAATACGCAGGGCCAGGTCTATAAGGGCCTCTGGAGACTCAGGGATCTCACAGAAGAGCAGTCGGTCTTTGACTGGTTCGGACAGCCCCTGGAGGAACACGTCACACAGCGCCTCCCTGCTCCAGCCCGACGTGGCTGCCACCGTCTGAAAATCGATGGCGTAGTCCGCCACCGATCTCCTCCCCTGCCTCATCCTCAGCAGCTCCCGTCCTGCGGCTCTCCCCTGCTTGGAGCGGTCAAAGACACGCAGTAGCTCCTCCGCCAAGGCCTGGTAGGTGGTAGTGCAGGGCTGCCGAGCCTGCCATGCGGCAGTTCCCCACAAGCGAGCCCGCCCCGTCAGCTGGGAGAGGACGAAGGCGACTCGGGCCGGCTCTGAGGCGAAGGTGGAGGGCTGCAGAGCGAAACACATATCACAGGAGGTGAGAAAAGCCCTGCAGAACCCTGGTTCTCCACCGTACCTTTCGGGCGGTGGAAGGCAGGGCTCAGGACCAGGGTGGACAGCTGGCTGCAGCTGAGGTGCTTCTGCGCCGGGCTGGCGCACAGGGGTGATGGGTGGCTGGTGTGCTGCAGGAGCACGGGGCTGGACAGCTGGCATGATGGGACCCTGGCTGGGACTTGCCCGGGGAAGGCTGGCCTTCAGTGTGGCCAGCGCAGCTGTCAGCTCCTGGATCTGCTGCCGTTGATGCAGCAGCTCAGCCTCTCGCTGGGCGATCCTGCACTCCATCCCGCTGGTGTCAGGGAGACAGTGTCTACTGATATGGAATCAGTGACACCAGATGCGGGAAAAGGGAATGAGGATTTTATTTAAACCAAAACAAAACAGGCACGAGGGCCAACAAAAAACTTGGCCCAAAGGGTTGCAAAAAACAAACTAAGGTAAGCTACACAGAGCTATAAACAATAAATGCAAAAAGGCAAAAAACAAAAGGCACTGGAAACTCCAGGCGAGAAGATCAAGAAAAATAAATAACAAGACTAAATATATATACACAAAACAAGAGGCTAGGACGAGACTTGAAACTAGAAATGCTAGGGAATCTTGACAATAAGAACTTGGCTAAACTTGCACATGAAATGAGACGCGAGACACTGTCTGCCAGCCAACTTCCACCGCATCCAGATAAAGGCTTGAAATCATGACATGAGGAGTAACACCTGGAGAGAGAGAGAAACAAGAGGCATGGCAAGATCAAGACATGGACAGAGATTGGATGACATGACCTGCTCATTAAGAGAATGAGCGTGCTCAGCTTAAGTACCAATTAAGTATGCAGTTTGAAAGCAGCATGAATGTTCAGAACAGAAAAGCACAGCAAGATCTTGAAATAGCAAAGCAGGAATCATGACAATAAACTCCCTGTCTAAATTAGTAATATTAGTAATGTGCCTATCTAATGAATTACACCACCCAGTGAGTGTTAGTAAATGTTAGTAACTTAAAAACAGTTAATTGTCAATTAAGCTTAGAGAGGCCCGAATCCAGCACAGCATGGAAGGAAGGGGAAATACCAAAGCCAACCATAGCTCAGAAATGTGCAACAACGAAGGCACGGGGCGGAACGCAGACAAGCGGTGGAGTGGCATGGCAGACCTGGCATGAACAAAAACATGGAAAAGTAAAAACATGGAATGTGAAAACTGTGACATGAACTATGAACTATGAAACTATGAACTATGGAATCTTGATACATGAAACTGTTAAAACCATGAATAATACTGTTCTGGCCAAAGGCCAGAACCCCGGAACACAACAGTCAGAGCTTCTAGTTTAGTACAAACAGTACATATTTCAGTTGCAAATTGATCACTTACCTTTTTTTTTTTCTACTTTTTTATAAATTTGGCATCTCCAATCCCACCCGAATCTGGAATGCCCAATTGGGAAACTATGTACAAAGCTTGCTCGTATGCAACCTCTTGCTGCCAACTCAGGATAGTGAGACAGTTCACGGCTCTCCTCCGAAGCACGTGCCTGTCTGCCACTGATTCTTATGCACTCATTGGTTGAATCTTCGCGAGTTCAGAACTAGGGCGGAGGATACCCGGACATGAACCAAGCCGGAGTCTTCCTGATGAGCGCCCGTCACTTACCTCTAAATGGCTGCGTTTCCCAATTGAGAGTGTTCTTAAGGAGTTAAGAAGGCTCCAAAGAAGAGTTCAGCAAAGCGGGAGCCATCTTAGGCTAAGAGGGAATCTGGGAAAGGATCTAAAGAGGCTCTTATTGCTAAGATCTTCTTAAATGAATCCGGAAAACGTGGCCATTGTCGGTTTGGAAATTAAGGCAAAGTTTCCCTCCATTAACTACATAGCGAGAAGCCTGCCTGGTCTACTACGAATGTTGCTCAATGAGCCAACAGAATGTGCTTAGGTCCCAATTCATTATAGAACTAGCGCTGGACTCGCAAGAGCCCATATCCTCTGCCAACATAGCTGGATTTGAATTTTGGCCTAGATATGCCAAAATTTAATTACCTGTTCCTCTTGTGCTACTTTAACATCCTGCAAAGTTGGGTTAAAATCTATGCAACCGTTGAAATATTCTGCTAACAGTCAGACAAACAAAAAAATAAATAAATAAATGGAAGGAAAATATAACCTCCTTGGGGGAGGTAATTATGAAGCAAGTGAGAAAAAGCTGAGGGCAAGATCAGGGAGCATTTAAGTCGTGTAGCTTGGTAGCTTGCTAATATAGTAGCCAATTTAAACTAGCTTACATTGCTAGTATAGTAGCTTATTTAAACTAGTTAACTGAATCAAATGAGCTGACAGAATGTGCTTAAGTCAAGATTTATTTACCACCGTCTAATTATTTACCGTGAGTTGGTCAGAGTGAGTTCCTACCAACGGTGGTCCATGGACAGACAAACATTAACTGGCCACAGAGGGCTGGGCGCCCAAGGCTCATCCATGCAAAAGGGTAACAAAGGCTTTTCTGTCTGGTCTTAACAGATCAAAGGGCTCTGACCATAGACTGGATAAAAATATGGACGAGGCAACCGTGATGTCACCCACTGGTTTCAGCATACCATTTAGGAAGCCTCGATTTTGGAAATTTTAACGGCACTATTTTGTCATTTTGATGTGATTCCTATTGGACGGGAAAGTGAATTGAAGATCCAGGGAGGAGCGAGAGGTGGATCTACGGATGGATCTGTCTGTATCTGACGAGGACCAGCGAATAGCAACGCCCCTAAAGCATATTCTGGCTTTATCCTTCATTCTAGTCTATTTGAGACCATAATTTACAAAAATTAACATTGTGATATATCGAAGGACACTTTAAACTCGCGACAGATACCATAAAATGATATTGAAAATCATTATTGAAATAATAAATCAGGTGGGAAAGTAGGGTCATTTTCTTATAGACTTCTATAGCATTGAACTGCTTTCTGCAACCACCTACATCGCCATCTGCTGGCCATTGAATAGAATGCAATTTTTAGAGATTTCCACATCGGCCTCAGTTTTCAGTCCCGGGTGCTGCGTCCATCTTTTTATTCAGTCAATGGCTTTGACTGTAGAATAAAAAGCTGAGAATTTTAATTACATGCGAGGAATGTATGATAATGCACAGTGAATTATCTCCTGCGGCATATGGTGCTTTGTAGCAGCAGACCATTCAGAGTTCCCATTCGAACCTCAGTCCATTAATGAGAGCACATACAGTAGGCATGTGAGCAACCCAACTGGACCTTGGAGCAATTTAAGAACGTCGCTTGTTCCAGTAAAGCCTGTGTTCTGTCACATTATGTACTTCAGCTAGGTACGTGTGCACTGTTAATCTGGGGAAGAGCAGGCATCAGGATGCACAGAGGGATGAAAGCACGCTGGTGGAGGGAATGTGATGTTCTTACAGATGTTCTGCTGGGAAACCCCGGATCCAGGAATTCAAGTGGACCTCAGCTTGAAGGGGCTGTTTTTGCAGCACGACAGCGACCCACACAATATTAGGCAGGTGGTTTTAATGCTGTGGCTGATGAGTATTTCTGTAACATCCATGGAATGAAAAAAAATGCACACTATGCAATATCAAACTAATTATTGGTGTCACTAAATTCTGCTAAAGTGCCACTTAGTGGTAACTGTGAATTTTTCAGCTGTTGTGATGAAAGCCAGCAATGAAAAAAATAAATGAATAAATCCTGCAAGATGGTAGGTCTATGCTCTAATTTGTCTCACTAGATTGATGAATACAGAATGTAAAATTCAGCCGGTGGCTACGCCATGCATTGATATGGGCTGTTGCTGGTTCATTCATGAGTTTGTGGTCACAGCAGGGTGACACTTTGCATAATTTTGGTCAGAGGGAGACACTGTCAATCCTACATCAAAGACTACGATTCATGAAGCCTTTTGAGGCTTTTGAGGACTGGACAGTGAGACTTCTTTTTACATCTTGGTTAATGGATACACACTGTCCAACACATATGGTCAGGCTGACCATAAAAAATATGGTTACATTAAACGTGGCCATAAAAAGGATGGTCACAAATTTTTGGTCGTCCCTGTCCGACCATAAAAATTATGGTTACCTTAAAAGCGACCATAAAAAAGCTGGTTGAAAAATTCCAGGTTACCTTAAAAGCGACCATAAAAAAGCTGGTTGAAAAATTCCAATTTGAAAATCGACTATGGGTGACCATAAAAATTATGGTTACTTGGACCATGAAAATGGTGGTAAAACATTTGTGACCAAACTGGTTCCAGTGCTGGTTCGGAGCCAGAGCATAATTTAGCACCGGTCCTTCGCATTTCCAGAGCCTTAGCACCAGCTAGTGGCTCTCAAAACTGGTGCCAAAGCAGCACCAACTCCTTGCTGGTCCAGAGAAAGCACTGATTACGTGGGGTGGACTTACAGTGTCCAACAAGACCAGTGCAGTCCTGGAAGTATTTTGAGAGTTCTGCTCTCAGTAAATGTTGGAATAAACAAGCATCTGTCGTATATCTGCATGATGTGTTTACATTCTATTTTAGTTTTTTTGTCTACGCCGCTAACGTCAATAATTACCTTTACAAATATGATTTAGCTGGCTAGCTAGGGCTTTTGCGAATTACTGTAATGGCAATTTGCCAGCTTGAAGTGCATTGCAAAACTAAGCATTAGAGCATTCAAACTTACGAATCTGGAATTAAATACGGCAGTTGCTCATGTATCTCTAACCTGCATGCATCCTTGGGAAAAGTGACGATGGATTGCGAGTTCCTATTATTACACTCTATTGCAGCTCATGGCTTTGGTATTAACATGCATGGACACAAACGCAAGATACGGTACACATTTATTCTCAATATCTGATCTTAACCCAGCACAAGATCATGGCAATCTAATAAGTGATACCTTTCCGCCACTAAAAACGACAGCACCTCAGTGACAGTAATAGTATCACTGAGCATGGAAACACAAGCATTATTTCAGTTTTAAATTTTTATTACTGGTTTCCCGCAGTCCATACTGTATGCCAACTGACCATACACTACATTCACATCAAGTTAGAAGTCGATCTGATCAAAGCTACTCAAAAATAAGGGTTTCGTCAACTCCTCAAATTGACAAAAAAGTCATTGATAGGCAACTACACAAGAGATGACAAGGAGCAGGCAACGCGCACAGCAGAGAAAAGTGTTCAAGAAAAATGATTACAAACAAAAAAACAAACAAACAATAAACAAAGATTCCGACCAACATATCTTGTCAAAAGCTCCGACAAACAGACAAGGACTCCAACGGAATAGAGAAACAGAGTTGCCGAATTTTTACGATTTCAAGTGAACTCTGCTGTGGTTCGCTTACTGTAGGACGTGCAAACGGACGATCCAGCGAACCAAAGAGAGGCCCTGGCCAATCAGTGAGCGAGGTTCTCTTCTACCGCATGCTTTTTGCTTTCTTGTAATGTTTGTCTCGGGCGATCCCGCCCCAAACCAGCAGCTGTTGTAACTGCCTGACGTTGTCCAGGCGGTTTGCTCCACTTTCAAAATTGCAGTGTGAAAGTGAACCAAACCAAATGAATGTGTGAAATTTTTCGGCATTCCCCACCCCATCGAACACAGTCCCCCGGACTATCCTGGTGTGAAAGCGCCCTTAGATTCAGAGGTTTTGTGGTTTTAGCCAGAGTCAAGCCAAATTCAGATCAGGGCATCTTTTGAGCCCTTGAATAACACCCTATAGCCCACTTTGCCGCAGAAGGGATTGGCTCCTGTTTAGTCGTATCGCTGTGAGTAGCTAAGGTCACTAATGTCAGCTGAACTACAGTAGTGCAATGCAATGAAAGAAATGAGCTCAGCTATCGCTCTTAATCGGTGATCACCTGTCTCCATCAGCGACAGAGATCAGTGATGTCTTCGAGCCAACTGGGAGGAATCGACATGGAAATTCTGGAAGTAATCATGACTGCAGTCTAGTTTCTTCTGTAATTTTATTCATGGCTGCTTCCTAAGGGATACCTTCCCATGTATATTTAAAAACATATCCAAAGAAATCAATTAATCAGTCAACTCAAATATTCTACTGGACAGCTTCCACCATTACTGCCAATGGCCGCAAGACATCAATCTACATGAAATCGGTAAGTGGACAAGGTGGGCTGTACCTGCTCCTGGGGACCCTGCAAAATTCTGTCCAAAGTTATTCAGTGATCCAGGCATTTTAATTAAGCCCACTGAATGACAGTTGTTCTTGTGTCCCCGAGCTAAATGTTTTAGCTAATCTATGGATGAGCCAGCATTCCTCTACAGAAATAATTAGCTGCTTGCACCACAGAGAACCAGTTTAGACAAAATGCATCATGAAAAAAACACTCCTATCATCTTTTTTTGACTTCTTTTTGTGTGTAAGGCAAAAACGTCAAAAAATATGAATTCTAAGGATCAGCAAATAAGTGTTTCTCTTTTCCAATTCATCAGCAAAGTAGAATGGTTTATTAACGTGGAATTTCTGTTTTGGTTCTGACTTTTTTTGACAGTATGATACATCAAGACTATATAAAGCCAGCGGAGAACTATAAATGTCCTGATGTACTAGTTTTTCATGACAGCAATTATACATATTCTTCCCAAGGAAGCAAAGTGCCAGTGCCAAGATAATGATAAATTGAATATTCATAAATATATTTATTTCTTTGAAGAATGGCGGGCTGTACTACAGAGTAAGTTCAACACTAGCCAGGCTGTCTTTGCTTGAGCTGGCTTCACAAACCAAAAACTCAAAATTAGTGATACCATCTGTAGCTAAAGGTTAAAGGGAAACCACCTTTGTAACATAAAAAACTCGGCTCAACAATACACTGTTTTTGTGATGTGTTTGTTTTTTTTTTCCTGAAATTCTTAAACACTGAGTAAGAATAATGATGATGATAATGGTGATGATGATGATTATCATTATTGTTGTTATTATTGCATTTTTTTCTTGCTTTCATTTGCCATTAGTGATTGTTGCACTGATACAAAAATATTCAGCAAGAAGTGTTGATCTCACTCAGGTGCTGAACAAAATATCAGAAACACTAAGGATATATGATCTCCACTGAATAGCACAATTACAAAAGAGTCAAAATGAGTCATTCACATTCATGTCAATGCTAATTAGCAGCATGCTTCTGCATAAAAGAGGTGCAACCACTTAAACAGGAGCACTTTAATCGACGTGTCTCTGAAACAAGATACAGATACTCAAAAAGTGGAAAGAGAAATACGAGCGAGTCAGTCACAAAATCATTTTAGGAGGCAAGGGAAGTGTGTCAAAAATTATGGGAACTTGTACTAAACACCAAAAAAACAGTATTAGCAAAGAAGAACCGTGCCAGTGAGTCAAAGCTCTCAAACAAGCACAGACGGACACTTGATAGAATAGTCACAAATAACCACTGACCTACAGCTCCGAAAGTCACCATAAAATGAGTTTATCCATATCTGAACCAGTAGCACATTGTGGACACCTCTGAGCTGGAACTTCTGGTGGTATTTCCAAACACTTGAAGGCCTTCAGTATGCAGGCATCGGTATATGCCTCACACATGAGATAATTAATCCTGTCCCCAGAGATCTATCCTATCCTTCACGTTTTCACTCCAACCAAATAAATTATTCAACAGGGAAAGCTCCTGCTGACTTACTAATTACGAGCACCAGATTTTGCGAGATGAATACAGGATGGTCAGTCTCCTGGCATTGAGATGGTTAGCACTAGCATACACTTCAAAAGCTAAAGTTTACCCCTGAAAACTATGAAATAAGTTCCACTATTTTGTTTACTATTTGTCCATGCCTGAATATGAGTATGAGCAAGACTAGGTGCACCCTAGTATATGACTGGGCTGCCAAGTGCTGTATGAGAATGTGGGCCCAAGAAAAGGGTGCTAAATGGGGCAAAGCTCACGCAATTATATGAAGTGCAAGTTTAGTAATGAGCTGGAGCTGATAAATTATTTACAAAGTGGGTGAGGAGAGTCGGAGAGTGTGAGAGTGAGAGTGTGTGAGTGAGGGAATGGGAGTGAATGAGAGTGAGAGTGTGTGAGGGTGTGGGAGTGGGAGTGGGAGGTGGAGGGGTCTTGAGTAAGGAAAACCTATCAAAAGCAAGTTATACATTTGAATTGACAAAGAGCTAGAGTAAGGGTAGCAGTTGTTGATTTTGTGAATGCTAATTTGAGAGAGACAGCAGCAGCAGATGTGAGTGCAGATAAAGTTTGTATGTATGCATGCTCCTGACATGTAATGAAACAATAAAGTTATTGTTAGAGTTGTGCTAATTTGGAATGTGACGTCACTATTGTGAACACATGGCAGTTCCTATATAGTGAGGGTGTAAGAACGAACTTCAAAGATTCCTTTTTTCCCCCCATGTTTCGTCTTTGGGCTCGTTATGGACACAGAATCCACAGTTTTGAGTAAAACTGCGTAGAAAACATGTTGGAGTGAAGGAGCTGTCATGTGTTGAAGCATTATTTGACACAGTGATGAATGAATATAGTTAAGCATGTGACAAAAAAAAAATTGAAATGCAATTAATTTTAATAAATTTATGACCTATTGAAAGCTCTCAAAAAGAGTAGTTAACAGCAAGATCATGAGAACTGGCCAAGAGATAAAGTTCATTCTAGAATTTAATTTCATTTTGTTTGATTTGGCTGAGAAACTGATGTGATTTCCACTAATCCTTCATCAGCGGACTTACGATGAGCAATTTTCTGCCAGAATTCCACTCTGGCCTTATTAGCAGCAACATTGTTGCTTTTTGTAGTTTTTCAAAATATATTTACATTCTTCGTAACTGTCCATAATGACAACCCATTCCAACCCATTATAATTTCCAAAGTGTCCACCTGCGTATGCGCATGCATAATCATACAGTCTTTCTAGTGTCCAAACAATCAGTGTAAAACTTCATAAGGGCCTCCAATTAAGCCGCTGGCGGCGCCCCCTGATGGCTCGGAGGGAGACAATCTGCAGTGTTACTGATCCTGGATTAGGGATAGCTACAGAAACATACAGATCGGTCATTTTATGAACGGAAATAGGGTAAATTGGCGTATGAAAAGCTTGTTTGTTGAGGGCGCATACAGTGTTGAAAGCAGGAAACCGCCATTAACAAAGAAAGATTACGACCACCATTGTAGTACCAATTATCTCAGCAAGTTCAGGGTTTGTTGAGCCGGCCCACTGAAATATAGCCTGTCTATGTGTATGACCCATTGAGCTGCTGGTGGCGCCCCCTGGTGCTTCCGGGGGGGAGATAAGCCGTACTATTACTGATTCTAGATTTAGGAAAAATGTCCTCAGAGAATGTGCAACACGAGATCGGTCATTTTATGAACGGAATCAGGGTCAATTGCCGGATGAAACGCTCTTCTGCAGAGAGCGCGTACAGTGTTGAAAGTACAAAACCAACATTAACAAAGAAAGATTATGACCACCGTTGTGGTACCAATTATCTCTGATTGCGAGGTCAGGAATTCTTGAGCCGGCTAACGGAAATACAGCTTGTCAATGTGTGTCTTCCATTAAGCTGTAGGCGGCGCCCCCTGGTCCCGCGGGGGGGGGGGGGGGGATAAGCCGCACTATTACTGATTCTGGATCAGGGATAATGTCCTCAGAGAACATACAGCACGCGAGCGATCATTTCGTGAATGGAAGTAGGATCAATCAACAATGCTTTTTTGTTGAGAGGGCATACAGTGTTGAAGCACAAAATGGAGATTAAGAAACAAAGATTACAACCATTGTTGTGGTACCGGTTTTCTCTGATTGCGAGTTCAGGCTTTGTTTAGCCGGCCCACTCAAATATAGTCTGTCTATCTTGGTCTTGCTTGTAGTAAGGGCTACCCCCCAGGAGATAAGAGTGACAAACACCCGGCCAGCCAGCCAGCCAGCCTGCTAATCGTCGGCCATTCAATCGTGAAGTTCTTGCCCGTCGGGTGACCAATCACTGAAGTCACTCGTGGCCAACCAATCTTTCAAGTTCTTCCCCACCGGCCGACCAATCGCTGAACTTCTTCCCCGACGGCCAGCCAATCATTGAACTTGATCACTCAGGCAGTCAGTCAGTCAGTCACTCAGATACTCAGTGACATTCGCGTTTATAAGGGCCTGGCCGCTATTCGCGGCCCAGCCCAACAACCACCTCAAAGTGATTCAGTCACGGAACTTTAGCATCAACAATATATCCGCCCAGGACCAAACTGTTGTGCCGATAATGAATCCTGAGGTTTTTGCGATGCAAAATTATCTGCCTGTTCTCATTTGGCTCAAACGAGGTGAAACAGGGACGTTTCCTTCATTCATCAAGGCCGAGACGTGAGACAGAGAAACGCTCTAAAGACGGGAGACGGATAAATGATGCGCCTGTCTCATAAAGGTCATTAGCTGAAGAACATTAGTGGAGACACCTGTTACGGGAAATGCTGCTGCTATCATCGGGTTTTGAGACGTTAAGCAGATGCTTTCTTTCCATCGCAACTTGTTTGCATTGGGATTTTTTTTTTAACATGGTTACCATTTATTTTTGAGGCAGTTTTAGTTATGTACACTCTCAGAAAAAAGTACCTATTTGCACCTTTAGGGGTAAATGGCTTGTCACTGGGGCGTCACTGGGGTATACCCTCAAAGGTACTGCTGTTGTACCCTCAGAAGAAGCTACTTATTTGATTTGGAACATTAAAGTACCTTTTAGACCCTTAAAAGGTTCACACAGGGACCTTAAGGTCCTATAAGTAGCCTTAGGGTGCTGAATGTACCTTGGGGAACAGAAATGGACTCCTGCTGTACCCCGATTTCCGACAGTGTACTTTACGTGAAGGTACTGTATGGACTCAATCTCTTACTAGCATATTGAGTTAGCAATCAGCTGTTTTTAAGCCATGTTCATTACTTATAATAGCACACATAGAAGCCACATTAGGACAGTAATTCTTTGAGATAACCATTTCTACCTTAGCTACAGCGACAGCCATGATAAAGTGGGCTGACCGCAGCTGGAGTTGTAAGCCAGTGGGGGGAAAAATATGAAGGTATGTCATACTTTCTGTCTTAACCTGCATGTTCTCCACGGGGTCCAACAGACCCCAGAATCTCTTCAACAGCTCAAGGGAACAAGCTGAACATTCTTTTATCAGCTAGATATACAACACTATGAGCACTTTTCATAAATATTCTTAGCTCAGTGACATATTTCAGAAGTACTGCACAAAAAAAAATTTACTCACAACTTTTGTTTGTCGACCTTATTTAAGCTGATTCCAGCAGGATACAAAGATCAAATCTTTGCCAGATCACAGCTCACTAAATCCACCACAACTCCCTCTGTCCTCTTGCATGAAACACACCCACGGTCACCCTGTGTTCTTCTCCAAATGAGTGAGCACAACCTCAATTCAAATTACCCTCATAGAGAAAAAAACGTGACAATACAAAGCAGAACTTGAAATATGTGCCCTGGTATACAGAACAGAAATGGTGATCATCATTAATGAACTGAAAACATGCCTAAAAAAATGTTGCCATGGTAACCTTATTGTCATAAATGTACCTGAAGCATCCCATAAGTAATTAAACTATTTATGAAAAGGTATATGGTTGTAGGTTAGCGATAATTACTTAGGGGATACCTGCATTAATTAAATGAATTTCGAAAAATGCACCTTGATGCTCTGCGGTGCTGATAATTATTTATAACAAACCTAAAACATCTCTTTAAGCCTGAATAAATTTCTGGAGTATATCTGGGTCGAATGTAAGACTTCCATTAAGAGTGGTTTGGATTGTTTCCGAAGAACATTGCTTTGAGCAGACGAAGAGTACAATTGGGGCATGTGCATTGTAGGTATTTGCACTGACCATTTATTTTACCCATAACAATATTCAACAACCCAAGTCTTTCAGGAGCAATAGTTCTCCTTCACACTGTCTATTACATTCTAGCTTCTCAAAGCAGCAATTACTTGGGTTTGCAATATAAAACCATTATTCTGGTGAAACTTCCCCCAGTAACAGTGTCCTCAAAACCAAGGTAAAGAAATAATAAAATATCTGCCTTCCATAATTACAGTATTTATCTGTACTCTTGTGCAAATTCTCTTTTAATGTGAAAAAAAAAAAACAGAACTATTTGTGAAAGAAAAGTCCTGATGCAAAGCGGGGTCCCCTTTGCCCCACTCATGAATTTTATCAGCAGAAGAATGCTTCATGTTCAAGGTTCTGGATTTGATGCAGATCTGAAAGCCTTTTTAAATTCGGGTCTCTTGATGCTCAATAAATTAATCCTCATTACAGCAGCACAGCCGCCATTTTCTGAAGAAAAAAAAAAAACTCCTTTATTTTTAATGGAAACAGAACAACACCGCAGGTGAATGCCATTCTGCATTTTCTTTCCTTAAAATGCGCCTGAAACCAATCATTCCCCTGTTGATAAAAAAAATCACCATTTCAATTCTTCAAAAAAAAAAAACTTTCAAATTCAGCCTAGTGCTGTAGTCGTGTATTGAGTCTGACATTTTTTCTTTCAATACAACTCAGAGTCTGCGATCAGGAGGTGAAATAAAAAAATTGAAAAAAAAATGCCATTTAGCATTAAATGCAGTTACATGCATTAAACATCATTGTCAAACCGCCATACCTGGAAGTTTTCAAGAGTTTTGCAAGCTCCCATTTTTCCTTTTTTCTTTTTTTGAAAATGTTATAACCTCATTTTCGGTTAATTGTGACGGATAAATTATTGTTAAATTGCATGAACTTAATTAAAAAAAGCATACAGTGATATATTTTTTTTGAATACACAGAGGCACGGTGTTTTGCATTGTCGCCTCACAGCACTTGTGGGTTTGAACCCGGCCTGGGGCCTTTCTGTGCAGAGTTTGCATGTTCTCCCCGTGTTCTCGTGGGTTTCCTCCGGGTGCTCCGGTTTCCCCCACCCACAAAAACATGCATCATTGGAACACTCCTGCCAGCACCCCTGACCAAGGACCTGGCTTTCGGACTGGAGTTGGTCCCCAGGTGCTGCTCTGTGGCTGCCCACTGCTCCTAACTATAAGATGAGTCAAATGCAGAGGACAAATTACCCCACGGGATTCAATAACGTGTATCTAACTATTTAAAATTCTCCCATCAGCAAATACTTCAGTTTTTATGCAGTTTTTTAAATCTGTATTTTAGCCGCTCAAAAAAATTGGACATTAATTTTTTTTGGATCCGTCTGTCGCTAGCACTTCTGCACTTAGCGCCAGATTGAACATGACAACATCACCGTGGCGAGAGAGGGGAACAGGACGGACAGGGTGTGCTCGCTCGATGTGTGCTGTACTACTAAGCAGAAATAAATTTAAATTAATCTAAGAATTAAGTGGAAGCTCAAGCTACAAGAATAAATAATAATGAGTAGAACAGGATGTGCCGTTCCACGAAAGAGAGAGATGTTCCATCCGTAACTTTATATGAAACAATAACTAGTTTTTTTATTACAGTTTTTGTCAATTGCTTTGACACTTGTCTCAGAACCTTGATGTTATTTTTCACAACTCTCGATAAAAAACTCATAACCACTGATCAAAAACACTTTTTCCAATTTCCAATGGATACAATTCACATAAATCTAATATCATTTGTCCATTGAACTATAATCACCTGTCCAAAATGACACAACTTAACTTCATTTCAAAATGCAATTCACACATTACATTTGAGATGACTGTCTATTCATTTCATTAGAATTATTAAACTATCAATTGCTACAGCTGCTCAAAATGAAAAGTAACTGTTGCATTACTCTTAAAGCATAGTCTTATGGAAACTGAGGACGAGCCTGTTCAGATCATGAAAGTTTCAGGATGACGACAATGATTGACACCACCTGTGACACCAATCCCTTACTGATGATTGATCTGACCTTGTGGTTTGGGAATAAATAAGTGACATCCACAACAACATCTGTAGTGATGCAACACGCAGCAGGCAGGTGGGCACCATAGAGGTCAAGTAGGAGAAGGAAGAGGAGGAAGACATGGTCAAAGGAATGGCAGGGGACAAGCATCCCGTTTGAGGGGTGGCCATGGGCCCCGTTTGAGAGGTGTGGGGGAACGGGGTCAAGGACAAGGGCCAAGACAGCAATGGCAAAGAGTCTCCAATGAGATTAGAGCAATGGTTGTAGATCATGTCATCAGTCATGGCATGACAATGATTGAGGCAGCCAGAATGATACAACCAAACCTTAGAAGATCAACTGTGGCCTCAATCATTAGAACTCTCCGCAGTGAGAACCGGTAAGTCTTCAGCATGCACTACGGTAAACATTACAGCACTGTAGGCTACTGTTACTGTAATTGTCAAATGATTGTACACTGCAGGCCAATGTGCAGAACAGAGTAGATAATGTGACTATGAAAATGTATTCTACAGTATGAATACATGTTCTTCCTGTCATATTCTCTACAGAATTGAGACTAGACCCAATAGTGGAGGCAGAGGCAGACTCCTCACTGAGGAAAAGGAACGGGCTGTGGTCAACATGGTCAGGGCCAGAAATGACATTCGGCTTAGAGAAATCAGACAGAACATCCTGCACGATGAAGATCTCTTCAGGAATGTGGAAGCCGTAAGTTTGCTGACCATTGCACGTGTTCTGAAAAGGGACCAGGTGTCGCTCAAAGAGTTGTACCGTGTGCCTTTTGAAAGAAATGCAGACAGAGTGAAGCAGCGGAGGATTGAGTATGTTCAGGTATGTTCAGTTTCATGATGACTGTTTGTGAAAAATTCCCCATCATTGTACTGTAATCAATACTGTACAGTAATTCTCTTTCCAACATGTGTTTTTGTACATAGAGAGTGATGGCTCTGGATGCGGATGAAAATCATTACCAATTTACAGGCTTCATCCTGGCCAAGACAAAGAGCAGAGGGCGAAATTTAATTGGCCAGCGGGCAGCCATACAAGTACCTGGACGACATGGGGCCAACATCAGTATGTGTGCGGCGATATCAGAAGATGGTGTGGTATGGCGTAGATCTCTGATTGGTGCTTACAGTGCAGAGCTCCTTGTTCCATTTCTTGAAGAGCTCATTCTAGTCTGTAGAGCTGTTGGTGTAATTATGTCATTGTGTGGGACAACGTGAGGTTCCACCGCGCTCACCTGGTGCAGGCACGGTCTCGGGCCCATCCACAGTTCCTCGCTGTGTACTCGCCCCCATGCTCTCCTTTCCTTAACCCCACTGAGGAATTTTTCTCCACGTGGAAGTGGAAAGTGTGTGATTGGCATCTGCATCAACAAGTGACCCTTCAGGCCACGGGCAATGCCTGCGATGACAATACAGCAGACCAGTGTCAGGCCTGGATTCGCCATGGGCGAAGGTACTTCCCAAGATGTTTGGAAAACGAAAACATAGTTGCTGATGCGGATGAGAACCTGTGGCCCAATCCACAAGACAGGGTTGATGGGGACGACGAGTGATTGTCGATCCTTTGTTTACGTTTTTTTCTTACTGTACAGTAGCTAGGTGAGGAACACGTCAGTTTGTTTTGCAGGAATTTTTTTTTGTTACAGTAATTGTTGCTTTCATTCAACCTATGTTGTCATTTAGTTTGTATTCATCAATAAATTTTGGCTTTGTCCAATGATTCCACTGCGTCCGTGGTATTCTCTCTACTGATCCTTTTACAGTGACATTACGTGTAGCACAGGATGAAACATGTATCACATATTTTGTACTACAATATTCAATGGTTGTACGAACAACTAAACAGTGAAACTATGTGTATGTTATGTGT
Source organism: Gymnothorax reevesii (assembly GCA_029721435.1). Lineage (NCBI taxonomy): Eukaryota > Metazoa > Chordata > Actinopteri > Anguilliformes > Muraenidae > Gymnothorax > Gymnothorax reevesii. Next base: position 13,843,804 of record CM056576.1, read on the forward strand.
GTGATCTAAAGAAATCTCCCTGTGGTATTTCATGATAAATGAGTGGTTTAGAGTTCTTTAAAGATATGAATACACAATGCAATGTTTTGAATGTTGGACAGCCAGTGACCGTTTTGAGTTTCGTATCTAGAGTTGTGAAAAATGACATCAAGGTTCTGAAACTAGTGTCAAAGCGATTGACAAAAAATGTATTATTATTTCATGTATTTTTTTTCCTGTTTCAACCCTGATTATTACTAAATGAAGCAAAAATGGCATAAAGGTATTAATCAGACTTCTTAGGGTTTGGATGGGTTGGGTATAATGGCGGCGTCAAAGCAAATTTTGACTCAGTTCTCAACGTGTTTGTATGAAATTTTGGGGTGTGGCTGAAAATATGGGAAATGTATCTGTCCTACTGTGTGTTTCATTTGTAGTGGTGTGTGTCTGTGTGCACTCATCTGTGGGTGTGCTTAAGAGAGCAAGTGCTTGCATGTATGTGTACATTTGTGAATTTGCATTTGAGATTGCGTGTGTGTGTGTGTGTGTGCTTTTATGTGAACGAGTGTATGTGTGTGTGCGTGAGCGTGTATGTGCGTGAGCGTGCGTGTGTGTGTGTGTGTGTGTGTGTGTGTGTGTGTGTGTGCGTGTGTGTGTGTGTGTGGCTGTGTGAGCGGGTGTGTGTGCATGTGTGTGTGTGTGAGAGAGAGAGTGTATGTGTGCAGTTGTGCCTGTGCGTGTGTGTGTTTGAGTGTATGTGTGTGGTTGTGCGTGTGTGTGTGTGTGTCGGTATGCAGGCCAGAGAAGCCACAGCACACTGACTGGAGGAATTTGACTTTATTTCAGTTTTTTGTTTCTGTTGAGGAGTCACCCGGGAAGGCCGAAGGACAGGGGAGTAGGGGGCGGGGCCTTATTTACTCCTCCCACTGCTTTTATTTGTTTGGCTCTCAGGCGCTGCGCTGGGGAACCAGCAGAATCACAGCTGTACAAACACACAGTCCTCTAATCTGCCCCCACAGGAGCGCACGCAGCGATCGGCTGTCACGGCCGCTTTGCTCATGAGATGAGTGATGACAAACACACACACACACACACACACACACACACACACACGCACACACACGCACACAAACACATGCCCACGCATACACACACACACACACATACACACACACACACACACACACACACACACACGCACGCACATAAACACACACACATAAACACACACACACAAACACACACACGCGCACACATACACACACACACACTCACCATTCCATCATCACTTCCTTGTGCACACAGATACCCCGGCAATTGCACAGGCTGAGGTAGGGAGGTCACTCTTGCCGTTTGGAGCTCAGCTGATTTCATCCGGCTGCGGCTCCTCCACCAGAGCATTACTATCGGCCCCTCAGTGGCCCTGTGTTCATGTCTGTGCCCTTCCCCAGATCCCCATAAGTCCTGTCCGCCCACACGAGGAAACCCATCACAATCGTACGCTCGAACATCTCAGTGTCCTCTCCCTCATCATAAATCCAGGGCCTCTTCCCATCTTTATCAACTCTTGTGTCGCACTGAGCATGCTCAGTAGAACCTCTGGTCCCATACATCTCAGTGTCCTCTCCCTCATCATAAATCCAGGGCCTCTTCCCATCTTTATCCAATCTTGTGTCTCACTGAGCATGCTCAGTGGAACCTCTGGTCCCATACATCTCAGTGTCCACTCCCTCATCATAGACCCAGGGCCTATACCCATCCTTATCACCTTGTGTCCCACTGAGCATGCTCAATGGAACCACTGGGCTCATCCGTCTCAATGTCCTCTCCCTCATTATAGACTGAGGGCCTTTACCCATCTTTATCTCGTCTTGTGTTTCACGGAATACGCTCAGTGGAACTTCCGGACTCATCCATCTCAATGTCCTCTTCCTCATCATAGACCCAGGGCCTATACCCATCTTTATTCTGTCTTGTGTCTCACTGAGCATGCTCAGTGGAACCTCTGGGCTCAGTCATTTCAATGTCTTCTCCTTCTTTACAGACCCCTCTCTCAAAGCCTCTACCTGTCTCTGTCATCTCCTGTGCCCCACTGAGCATGCTCACTGGACCTCTCTCTATAACTCCCTCAGCATTATGATGTTACCTTGGTAAGCTGCCCATGTCAGAGAGACAAAGCATTAGAACCATGTGCCAGAGTGTGTATGATTGGAATGGAAGACTAAGTTTGGTAGGGTTTGGGAGATCATGAGAGGATTGTATGTGCGAGTTTGTGCATGTTTGGATGGGAGTACTATATATGTGTTTGTGAGAGAATGTGCATTTCAGAATATGCATGTATGCACTACAGGTGTCTGCATGTGTGTTTGATTGTGTGTTAGAGTGCATGCATGCACGTGTATGTGTCTCCATGAGTGTATCCGGGAATGTGTGTGTGTGCGCGTGCGTGCGTGTGCCTGTGTTTGTGTATTGGAGTGGGATAGTGATAGAGAATAAGTTTATATATTTTCATGTGCTTGCGCGCATGTGTGTTTTCTGCGAAAAATATTTCATTCAGATATGAGTCTTCCACATGCAGAAATTAAGGGAGCGATTAAATGATTTTCCACGAATGTATGCATATGTGTGCGTGTGTGTGGTTCTGCAGCAGTCAGATATGGATCTTCGGCGGGATAAATCTTCTGTGGCAGTGGGACGGCGACCACAGCGAGTTCTTGACGAGGGCGGGGGGGATGGGGGGTGGGCGGGAAACCGAATCGTTTTTTTTCTCCCGAATGTTCGAACGCCTTCAAATCACTGGAAAAAATCTTGGCAATTAGCATAGTGACAGATGTGCTTCTGCAAATTTGCATGATTTATCAGCAGGAGAAAGGGCTTAAGAGCTTCGACGGAACCATTGCGAAACGGCGCCCGGCCTTCCGCTATCTTGCAGAGATAAGCTATTCCAGCATGGAATATAATAATTGTTCAAATTAGGAGAGCTCTTATGAACATATGCTTTTTAAAAATGAGGCTCTGCATCTAGTAATTGCCGGAGGGAGGGTATTTGCGATAATTGGTGGAATCAGTCTACAGTATTTTTCACTCTCTCTTTTTCGCCACCTCTCTCTCTCTCTCTCTCTCTCTCTTACTGTGTGTGTTTGTGCAGATATTCTGCTGAAAAGAGAGACAATATCTTTGGGAGGAGAAGTCCATAGAACAAGGGAAAGCTCTTTTCTGCAGTGTGGCAACAGTGGCACTATTCAGTTATTCCTGTAATTGTACAGTCTCTTACTCTGGGGCTCCCAAACATTACGCCGACGGGAAATTACCCACAGTGCACTGTGTGGAAACAGCATTCTGACTGTATAACTATGACGTTATTCATCAGCAGAGTAGGACATAACACAGCTTACAGAAATTCCAGTAACTTCTGGTCATCAGAGGCGTACTCGTGCACCTGCGGTGCACGAGTATTTGTGTGTCTACATTTCTGTATGTTTGTTTGTGTGTGTGTGTATGTTTGAGCGCTCATACGAGTCTGTACGCACATTTGTTGTTTGATTGTCTGCTTGTGCAACTGTGTTTCCATATATTTACGGTTATTTACGGTTATCCAGTGCCTCACACCCCTTTCTTCTGTGTCTCTTTCCGAGGATCTTCCCTCCACTTCCCTGAGTCCTGGACCGTATGAGCCCTGTCCCTCACCATGAGCGCTGGCTGCTGCTGTCCTGCTGTCCTGATCCGATCCGGTTTGGCCCTGGTCCAGTCCTGCACCATCCTCGACTTGCCACTTTCTGAAGCTACCGTTGCCACTTTAGATGGACTTAAATGGAACTCCTCTGTCGTTCACTCCATTTTACTTTTTGTTCTTAATTAGCTAGCCCGCGGAGGATGGGCTCCCCCACTATGGCCGGGTTCCTCCTGAGATTTCTTCCCACTGGGGAGTTTTTTCTCACCACTGTTGGAGGATTTTTCTCCCTACTGGGAGTTTTTTGCCTCATTTGCTGTAGTGGGGAATAGGCTGGGCACTGCCTTTTTATTTCTTTAAACTCTCACTGTAAAGCGTCTTTGTGACAGTCTCTGTGAAAAGCGCTATACAAAATAAATTGAATTGAATTGAATTAATTGCATACACTTTTTTGTGTATGTACACGTGAATGTGCACCTGCGTGGCACGTATGTTTGTGTATTTGTGCATTTGCATGTTCTTGCAGTAAGTTATAGTGCTGTAGGGCAAACAGGGACAGGTGGAGTGACAGAATGAGGTGAAAAGTGCCGGGGGGAGCCTTTTTTTGAGGTTACGGTACCAGCTCCAAGTTTTCACACTGCAGAATTCAGAAGCCTGAGACTAAATTATAAATGTTTTAAAGCTCCCACAGTTAATTAAATTGTTAACAAGAACTTTCATTTCAAATTAATTTGCGGCAAAAAAAAGAGAGATATAGACATGGGGTTCATGAATTATTGATAAGACCATTTTTCACCTCAATCTGCATTATGTTTCCCCCAGTCTCCCTTAGTGTCAAACACAGAAACAATAAATCACATGTAAACTGTCTATTCCGGCAAATTAACACATGGCACGCGCAGGCATCCATTATGGCTCTTCTGTACATGCACATTTCCACTAATCACTGCTAAATGAGATGCAGATAGGGGGCTCTCTGACTGCAAATGTGTGTGGGTGGATCGCTGTTACCCATGAACAATGGTAAATGGGTTCATTAATGTACTATAGCAGTGCGTCTGCAGTGAAGGCATATATATGATTGGTTTCAGAACTGTGCTAAGCAGGGTTCTTACATCCGATGGTTAATCACGACATGCGCTAACCTGAAACCCTCCGCTACGCTAAAGTCGGCAAATTAACATAACACTCTGGAACCTAATGGTATTTTCATGAGTCAATTTTCCATATTTTAATTAATTTTGCATTTAAGAACTCCTATTTTTTCAAATTGTATGCTATTGCGGTAATCTGATTTAGCTTTGTAAAATGTAATTTAGTGTTGTAAATATCATATTTCGCACCCTTAGAAAGGCACTTGTTTGTTAGTTTCAATCAATGCAGCTTTTTAACAAAGGCTCAGATTAACCTAACAAAGTCCTCAAGGGACATTTTGTCCTGATATTTTTTTTTCAACAGTCTATCAGAATTGTTGTTGTTAGCCAATGCCATTGCACAATAAATTATTCTTCAAGTGGCATCACCTTATTTATAAGAATAAGGATTCTGCTTGTGTATATGTGGGGTGGTTAAATCACCTGAAACACTGCCATAAATATCAGGTTGTGAAGCTGATTACGCAGAGTTGAGGAAGAGGCTGGTTCCGATACTTATTCAATTACCTGGTCACTTTTCGAGCTGTAACTCCAAGTTAATTGGGCGCTATCCTACCTAATGCCCTTCTCCGTCAGAGCGCTTGAACTGCAAGCCACAATTTTGTTTTTTTTTTGGCAAAATTTGTCGTAGTTTCTGACACTGTTACCCTAGACATCTCAAACTAGAGCTGCGCTGAGAGCGCGATTACCTCCGCCAATGTACTCAATGTTATTTTTGCCAGTATTAGCTAGCAACTCCTGTGTTTATGCAGTCCTGTAGTCTTTGCGTAAATATATTCTTAATGTGTTTTTGACCTTTTGCCTGCCCTTGAACCATATTTTTACACCAAATTTGATGAAAATCCATCCATACTGTAACTTTTGCGTAATCCTTACAAACAAACCAACAAACCAACCAACAGACAAACGGTATTGATCACATAACCTCCTCAAACTTTGTTGGGCGGGGGTAATAAATCTGCTATTTTTATGACCAACGTTCCTGCCTTTTACTGATTATTTGGCGACTCATTTAGAACTCAGTTAGTACGCTCATCTAGTTCTGCTGATTCATCTGGCAAAGTGCTCTTGGTGAGAAAAGTTTTTAGCTAACACATGCTGCTAATTAAAATCCAAATTAGCAGGAATGATCAGTGTAGGTGATTTCTTCATTTTGGTTTGTATACTTAAGAGTCAAAGACAGTTTTTCTAGGGTGCTACTGAAATTTCGTCCTCGTCCTACTTGTGCGATTTGAGTTGTATGTCAGTTTGGATGTGAGCAGCTAAATGCCTGAGATGCATTTTTTATGTTCTGATTGATTGTCTGATTCAATGAGTTGGGTATCATACCAGCTCAGCTCTCTGCTAGTGCATCATGGGACCTGTAGTGTTTAATTTGCTCACGGGTCAAGAAAAGATATCGCTGGCAATATGTGATCTAACAGGGATGATTCCATTATATGTTCGCTCCACAGCAGGTAGACGTATTATACATCAACTCTTACAGAATAAGTTTGACTCCCTTTGGACTAAAAAATATGACTTGAGTTTACATAGGAAATTTAACTGTAGTGTCTTGCATTATTCATGCTCTGTAAGAGATGCCTTGAAAGTTTCCCGGCCAAACAAGCTCGCATGTAAACACACAAACACACAAATGCATGCACAAATACAAATATCTGGATACACACACACACACACGCACACGCACACACACCCACATCCACAGGCCTTTATGCCCACACATGCTTGCAAGCTCATACACAAATACCTGCATGCACACACTCACCACACACATACCAAACTACTTACATTCACACACGCACAAACATGCACACACAAATGCCCATGCATATAAAGATAGACACAGACATACACACACACACACACACACAAAACACAAACTGAGCCACACACAAAAATAATGTACTTATGCATATGCACAAACTAATATACATGCGCTCATGCATAACTGCTTACACACACACACACACACACGCGCGCGCGCGCGCGCACACACACACACACACACACGCACACACACACACACACAGAACACAGACACATGTCCAAAATACAAGCACACACAGACACACACACACACACACACATATGCATAGAGACACATGCATGCACACGCGCACACACACACACAAATACACACAGGTACACACATGCATACACACGCACACGTACACACACGTGCACACGCAAACACACACACACACACACACACACACACACACACACACACACATCATAGATATTGCTATTTTCGCCAGCCCAGTCTGCTGAGCCATCCAAGGAGTTCAGCCAAGTCACATGACCACAGCTGCTGCCAATATGGCCACAGTCCGCCCCAGACTCAGTCAGCATCATCCCCTGGTGGCCAAAGCAGCCATGTGCCTGCTCTAAACCTCCGGAGGCAGACTGCTTTACACAGCTATTTTATATGCCAGTCATAGCATTGTCCCAATGAGCCTGCTGTGTCATATCAATGCCTCTATCCATCCGTCCGTTGTCTTACCCGCTTTGCTCATGGTCAGGGTTACAGAAGGAGCTGGAGTCTATCCCAGAATCCAACTGGCAAGAGGCAGGAGTGTACCCTGGATAGTTTGCCTATCTATAGCATGGCAGACGCGCCATTTATGCACTAACTCTTACCTGTGGGCAATGTAGAGGTTCCAATTTGGCTGAAAGGCATGTCTTTGAACTGAGGAAGGTACTTGGAGACGAACCACACTAAAGCCGGGGGAGAGAAAATTCTCCACACAGAAAGGCCCCAGCCGAATTCGAAGCTACTCTCTCTATCTTGCCGTGAGGTGACCCTGCGAGCCAGCGCACCGTCGTTCTGCCAGTTATCTCAAAGCAATCAGTGAGAAGAAAACAGGTCTCTTAAACCTAGGCAATGAAAGATATTTGGTCATTAACAGTTATGGTTTATAAATCTGACAAAACATCGGGAAAGTTTCATAAGCCTCGCTGTAATGCATTTTGGAGGCCACGGAAAATGATATGCACTTGCTGCAGGGTAACTGTTGTGTATTGTCGCCCAAAATACCTTTATCGGGCAGAGCACCTTTCTTTGGCCGCTGTTACCTGTCCCTTCACGTCAGCCAATCAGCACTCGGCTCTGCTGCCCTTCGAGTCAGCGGTCTCCTCGCCGTCACCAGTGCAGAATCTTCGTGCGCCCCATAAATGTACAATCACCACCCTCTATGGTACCCTCTTACTCCTGTCACCTCTGGATGATATTAGATTAGTAACCAGTGTTCCAGTAGGCTGATTCAGCTTACTATTCCTAAAGTCCGGAACAATCTAGTTGCTCATTTCATTATTGTGCCTCATGTGATTTGAATTTACAGAAAACTCTCAAATTACGCAGCTCTGTTTCCTTGTTTTTCAAATTTACTCAAACAGGTATCGTGTGACATATATACTTGCTTTGAATAGTTATCTTTATTGCGTAATCTGTCTTATGATCAAGTATGTGCCGCCTTTGAATTGTCTACTATGCACGTTATTTCCGTTTTAATTTCCGTAATTTTTTTTTGTTCTTTTACTTGTTCAGGTCGTCATGGAAGATGAGAAATTGTTCTCAATTGACTTACCTGTTGAAATAAATATTCATTTATTTATTTATTTATTAGATGCCTTGTTCAACTGTACTCTTTGAATGCCCTGTGCTTGAATTGCTCTGTTCATTTATTTATTCCATGCTTTGACGTGAGTCCGAGCTCTACCATCACCATTTGCATGGCTCTGCCGAACTACAGCTAAAAGCCTCATCTGCTCCCGCGCTTCGGTCGCTCACAGGGGACTCGTTACGAGAACGGAGCAGTTTTTGAACTGGACTTCCTGACCCCTTGAAATGGCTTCACGGCTCTGAATAATTCTGAATAAAATGAAAGGTTTGTCTGACCCGACTCAAAACTCAACAACTGCAGAACTGAACTGCTAGGTGTGCAGTGCATGTATAAATACGGATAAGTGATCAACTTTTAATGAATCTGTAGGCCTTCTTGTTAGCATCTGTGTTCGGCCTGCTTTGAAAAGCCGTCTCGGGAGAGCGAAATGCATCTGATTATTTCACTGGCAAGAGCACTTGTTCTTGTTGAGAAAATTCATAAATAAAAACAAAAACATAAATATTGTATGGGAACGATTCCGTCTCTTGACTATTCGGCAAACGAGCATTACGCGCACACACACACACACACAATGGCAGCAGCTGCACAGAGCCACAGTACAGTAATGTCGTTTCAAGGTTGAAATGGCACTAATACTGTTTATGTATTATTTAACGATTGCGATCGCGAGCAGCCTGGCGTGGCCTGAGCGCAGGGGGTCGAGGGTTTCGCCTCGTCAAGCTGGCTGCTCATAGGTAGCAGGTGTTTAGAAGCAGGGGGGGGGAGGGGGTGTAACATTTCCGTCTGAAAAAACCTTTCTCCAGAGTCCCGATCGTCTCTGCTGTCAGCGCTGCGCTCTGTCGTTGGCCTGCATCTGATCCACTGGCAGGTGTATCATTGGAGAAGGGAAACCATTTTGTGTCAGAATTTTCTGCAGTTGATTTTATCTGGCGTGAGTGAAAAGCCGCGCGGAGAAACGATTACTCAACAGAGCCGCACGCCGGGACTGTCATCACTGTAAATGCGCAGGCTGGCTGCAGTTACTGCTGCAGCTCTGTGGCGCAGTCAGCACCGTCACTGCTATAAGGGTGAGTAATATACTGTCCTGATCTATATTACTACAGCAATCATCTTCACCATCATCTTCATCATCACTATACCTGCAATCAGAGCCGTCATGGGGGGGTGGGGGAGGGTATTGCGAGGCCCCCGACTTGATGCGCGAGGCCCTGCTCACGTGCATGCACACAAATCCAGGCTGCAAGCACATAGCTGTTCTACTTATACGCGGTGAAATGACATGCCTTTCTACACTAAAACAGCATGATTGTGGCAATAATTTCAACTATGATTTTTGCATTCTATAATCCTTCAAAGGAAAAAAATCAACTGCACAACGATTGGCTTTTATCATCAAATCAGCTCAGCTGTCACTTTATATTGCCATGTTGAAGTATGACAGTGCGTCAGAAATTACAGTTTAACAAACTTATACCTAATGGCTCACACTCACTGGTGACAATCGCTTATTTTGACTCATTTCAATGGGAAAATCTCAGATTAACAAAGGATTAGTATTCGCTGACACCCGCGACAGTTTAACATTTGATTACGATGCAGTATACTTCAGTGGCGGCCGGTGGACAGGGAACACAGAGGGCGATAAACATGTCTTTAAACTGCTTATTAGTCTTGATCTGTTTTCAGTCAATTTCTCAGGTGTAGCTAATTGTCTTTGTTAAGACGAGAAAGGCACCAGTTGAATGCAAAAAAGAGCATACTTCAACATTTCCATCTTTTTCAATCAAACCATCATTGCGCACAGGTTTGACAACTTGCTTAGGATGTGACAAAATTTTACACAGAAAATCCACAGTGGTTTTTTCTTGAAGAGTTGCCTGTTAAGGCATGTGTATTAAACACTTTATAGAATGAATTATTCACTTGCCTAAACATTTAATTATAAGGGAAACTAACATGTTGACCAAGAACAACAATTGAAATCGGGTCAATGATCTCATCCGTTTCAAGGGACGTTTACCGCCCCCTCGGTTTTCCGTCTACCGCCCGCCACTGGTATATGTTGTCATCGTCAGTCAAAAACGCTCTACTGCTGTATAACTTTAAAACATCAGATTCCCGCTCACCATTCATTGATGGTCACTTACCTTGCTTTTTGGGCCGCAAACTCAGCAATTAATCCTTATAATCCAGCATAGATGCAATGTCTTTTTCGGTAGACGGAAGGGCGACCCCGCATAGTCTCTCCTGCGACATGGAGGCCCGAAAATAGTTTTAAATTAGTTTTAACTTTGAAAAGCTTTGCTACCCCACTGCCACTTATTGATATAGTCAATATGAGCTTGAGAGCGGCGAGGCAGAGCATGTTACGCATGACGACATAAAAAAAAAAAAAAATAAAAATCTGGGTAAGCTTTTATCGAGACGATAAAGGTGTATGATGAGTCAAATGCAGTGATGCAAAACATGTATTGATTTATTAAAAAAATAAATTCAAAAATCACACACCAGCCACAAGGCCCCCTAAAGTCACAAGGCCCTGTGCGGTCGCACACTTTGCACAGCCCATGTGACGGCTTTGACTGCAATCATGATAAGTAATACTCTATCCCAGGGGTGGGCGATTACGGTCCTGTGTATGCAGGTTTTTATTTCTACCAATTACCCTGACTAATTGTGCTAATTGGTAGTAAACACAAATATAGATTTGTGCAAAGATCCGATCACATAAAAATGTGGTGGTCTTTGGTGGTCATTCATGATAATTTAAAAAAATTCCCCAGAAATGTCAGATTTCATACATAGTTTGGTTAATTCAGATGACCAACTAATTAAAGGCCAGAAGTTGGTGCGAAAACCAGGGACAGATACGGCCCTCGTTGCCCACCCCTGACCTATCCTGATCTATAAAACTACAGCAGTCGTCATCATCATCATCATCATCATCATCAATATTTTCATCATACCATAACTATGCCATCTTCATCATCATTATTGGAGGTCTTTGTCACATCATCACTCCATCACTACTAACATGATGATTACCACCCTGTTTTAATCTACATTACCGCAGCAATCAGGATCATCAATTCTATCCATCTTCATCACCCTTATTGGAACTTCACCATCACCATCGTCATCATGATCGTCGCTCTCGCATCATGATTGTCTATTGCAACTGTTCTTACCCCCATTATTAAAGATATATCAGGCATTGTGACAGATACTGGAAACTGTAGACCTATTGCCCTTGATTCTATATTATCTAAAACTTTAGAACTTATACTGTTAGATTGCATGGAAACTTATTTCTCTACATCAGATAACCAATTTGGATTTAAAGCTAAACACTCTACTTGACCAATGTATTTATCTGCTTAAAGAGGTTATTGTTTTTTTTACAGATCTAATAACAGCCCTATGTACTTATGTTTCTTAGATACTTCTAAAGCATTTGATCGTGTGAACCACTGGCGTTTATTTAAAAAACTTATTCGCAGCGGTGTTACCTTCATCTTATTGTGTTCTGTTACAGAAATCAAACTTCATGTATCCATTGGGGTTCTGTTATATCTAAATCTTTTAGAATCTATAATGGTGTCAGACAAGGTGGCATCCTCTCTCCTTTATTGTTTATGTTTGTGTAGATGGCCTCAGTCACATTCTTAACAGTAGTGGTATTGGTTGTATTATTGGTAAACTAAAACTTAACCATATCTCTTATGCTGATGATCTTATTGCATTTTCACCCTCTAATAAGGGTCTTCAGAAGCTTCCTGACACTTGTTCCTCTTTTGGTACAACTCAGGATATATTGTTCAATTTTAAAAAATCTTTATGTACTGTATGATTATTTTACCAAGATTTCATCTGCATAACTTGCCAGTTTTGAATCTTAATGCCCATACTTTGTCATTTCTTGCTTGTTATAAATACCTTGGTGTTATTATTTTAAACTCTTTTACTGATGATGATGATATATCCAGACAGTTACAGGCTCTGTACATCAGGGGTAATTTCCTCTTAAGAAACTTCAATAATTGCTCTGATTCTGTTAAAGTCCGACTCTTTAAAGCTTTTCCTTCAAACCTCTATTGTTGTCACGTATGGGTATATTTCAAGAAAGCTAGTCATTCTAAAATCAAAAACTGCATACAATAATTGTCTCCATAGACTTTTGAGCATTCCTTATTTTTGCTAGTCAAATGTTTGTGTTATATTAGATCTTTTGATTTAATTTTGAGAAAATCTGTGTTTAACTTTATTGGATGTTTGAAAAACAGCAGTAACTACCTTGTTAGATCTGTTTTTGACTGTCTCAGTAACTCTAATCTTCAGTGTCAATGTCACAAACTATTGTATCCAACAGACAAACAATGAGAGTGCTCCTTTAGTGATCCTTTTTTTAAATTATTTTTTTCTTTTTGATGTTCTTTTATTGTGACTTTTAATTTGTGATATGTATGTCTTTATGATTTGTATAATTGGCATATTGTACTTGGCCTGTTTCAAAGAATAAATAAATAAATAAATAATCATATAGTTCCCTTATTGGAACACCACACTCACCGTCATCATTGTCATTGCAATTATTTTACCAAATTTCTCACCATAACTGGAATGATCCACATTATTATCTTTATCATTGTTACCATAACTATACTGTCTACATCACCAGTTCCATAACAATCCTCATCACTGCATTGATTCCCAAACAGTAAAAAACCAAGTGGTCATATCAACTGTCACATATGAAGAATTTAAATAGTGGAGGTATTTGGCACATCAGATAGGATTAATGCACTGTGCGAATTACAGTGGGGTTTGGGTGGGCGAGGGTGTCTGACGCCGCTAATAAGCACTTAACACTTTTGGTTTCGGTTTAATTGCGCAATGTCCATAGCATTCGTTCAAAGGTGACTATTGCCTAATTAGGACTGAAAATTCTGGAGCGGGATTTTAACGCCCCAAACTCCAGTTTCACCCTGATAATTTGACAGCCGGAGCCAATGTGGGGGTGTTTGAGCTGGAGATTTAACTAAAGCTGTTCATGAGCGAAACAGCAGGATGATGAAGAAAAAGAACAGAAAAATAGAGAAATGACTGGAGGTTACTAATACAGGGCTCAATGCAATTGTTTATGAGACAATTTTATTAAGAACACAAGAGGGGGGCTTTGCTAAAGAGAAGGCACATGCAGTTTTAAAGTAACAGCAACTAAATGATCATAATAGCACAAGTGATAGCGACGACTGGACTGACCATATTTTCGCAATACGCCTATTAGTAACAAGCAAGTCAGCAAGATGGTGTTTTCCAGAATGTATGCCAAATGCAAAACGTGGGAAATATAGGGTATGGGTCAGGTCAGGCAGTGTGAATAAACAAGTTTTTGCAACGCTGGGACTAATGCCGGACCAACTTTTTCACAAAATTTACAGAAGCTCTGGTGGAAAGAAATTTAAATTGAATTTGATGTCAGATTACAACTTGCCGGCTAGTTAAGGTGAACTACACAGCTAGATGGTCATCTTCAAATGTTTCCCAAATACAGTATATTACTAGTTAACTCTCTAACTATATGCCTCTGGTTAGACATTTCTTTACCAATCAAATGCATTAGTGATGCAATTTACAAAAAAAAAGCATATATTCGCAGTACTAAGTTGCCAGATATGTAAGAACTAAATTGTTTACCTTGATTTTATGAGGAGATATACTGGAATATCTTGGAACTTCCTGATAAAGCAAAATCTTGTAATTTCCTCACAAAATGAATGCCAGCCAACAAGCTGGCCTTAATCTTAGATAGCATCCACAGTAGGCTCGGAAACATTAATCAAAATTGGAGCAAACAATGAAACTTAGTTGCAACTTTGGCAAGGATGTGTTTAACATCTCACAGCGTTCTTTTTTTTAAATTGTATTTTTTTGTGGCTGGTGATAAATCTAGCTAGGCCTTAGCCTTTTAACTGTAAACTGCTATCATAGACACCCACTCAGTGCTCATTCATGGCATTCGTGAAATTAATATACATGATGAAGGGAGTCAATACCGGGCACTTTTTGGTGCTAAAGAGAATGCTAAATCTAGATAGAAGGGGGGCAATATTATGATATTCATGTGGTTGTCATGTTGGCGCAGCACTGATGGTTTTGACTGTATGGGCAATAATGAACTTTGTATTTAAGAGCTGTTGCCGTATGAAGGAAACCAAAGGTGGACAACCAGGCTGATACTGACACTGAGTAACCAGGACCAAGTGGAATGGGGTGAGCGAGACAGGGGATTGCTCTTAAAGGGACCCTCGACTTTTAATACAAACATCACCTGTAATGTATTTATACCAGTTGTACTTGATAGAAGATCACTAACAAAGAAAATGCCCAAACTAGTGTTGTAATATTTTATTGTCTTTCAAAGACGGGCTTTATAATCTGTTCAAGATTCCCAAGGCCACCATATTGAACAGCACGCAACAGCAGCCTAAGGAATTTTGAACAGCGATCTTGTACAGCTCAACTTTGGAAGACTGTTGAAAAATTATTTCACTAGATAAGGTACCTTCTGTGGTACAGGACTTCTAATAAGTACGACAGGAACATTTTAGGTGACATTTGTAAACAAAGTGGAGGTTCCCACTTAAAAGGTGTAGACTGTGTCATGATCGTGCTAAATAGTTTGGCAAATAGACCTTCAAACTGAGAGGACACGTTCTCATTCCGACTCATCATATAGTGAAACTACCTGACCAAGCGTCGATTTACAACAAAAGAGGAGGCTAATCCTAAACTTCCTTATTTGACATTCAGGGTTAGGGTCCGGGTGAAGGGTTAGGTGTTAGGCGTGGGGTTTGTTTTAAACTATAGTCATATAAGAATGCAAAAAGCCCCTTTTCATGGTATATTGACGCCTGTTCAGGAAGTGTCACTATACGAGCTGGGATGAGACCGGGCTCACTGAGCCAATGAACAACAGCGGCCTTATGTGCTGTACTGGGTACAGCCTGTGCTAGAGTAATAATTCAGTTAATCTATCATCATTAATACACAGCGGACATTATGTTAAACTTGCAAGGTGTTGTAAGAATCATGAGAAATTAGCGAACTGAAGCACCCAGTTCTGGTTGTCTGCATGTCACGGAGAAAAACTTGACCCCCCACACCCCCCCAGATTGCTATTGTTTAATTCACGCGCTGGATAAATGTATGTAATGGGGAAAAGTAATTAGCAGGTTCTCCAAAGCTCCCCCCAGGGTCCTAACAATCCGAGTGTCCCGTGCTTATGAATATCGTACAAGTTACATAAACCATCAATAATAACTTGAGGAGCACAGAGTACCATCTTTATCAGACTTAATATTTCATTAAAGAGGGGAAGAGTTACAATCAATGTTCTCCTCTAATTACCATGGCTAATTACTATTGAGACTTGACCCAGAAACCGCTGTTCTGTAAGTGAGGAGTTCGGAAGTTCAGATCCGGCTCCCTTCTTCGCACTAGCAGCCCGCATGAATGTGTCCCCGAGCACATAACGCAGGCACGGGCTCCTGTTAGATAAAACATTCAGCTTCAAGAGCGCAGCCAGAGTTCAACTTACTCGTGGAGATGCACAAATGATATATGCTAATTGAATGAATGAATGAATGAACAAACAAACAAACAAACAGATGAATGAATTAATGAAATATAACAGGCATATTCAATGTGTCTCCTTTGGAATAAATTAATATAAGGTATACTCATTATATTTGCCTGAAGAGCAAATGAATAGAGAACACATTTATTACTTATTATAATGCCCAAACGACAGAATTGATTAATGAATGACCAGTGTATTTATTTCATCTGCCAACAGAATGGATAAATGATTGAATGAACGAATTAAAGGTTAATGTATCAAATCTGCTACATGACTGAATGAGGCATGAATTTAATAATCAAAAGTACATGATATTTTTGAAGCTCGCCGCAGTTAAAGCACGAGGCGATTTTCGAAACCCAATCTCGCATCTTCCCTCTGTGTGACTCGAGCCCCAGTAATGAGGAAGCGCGTTTAATTGTTTAAAATCTGCAGCAATTAACTGCTGACAAAGACTTCTCCATTCCCCCCAGTGGTACAAATGACCCCGATTTGGAGCAATTAAAGCTGCCTGACCTGCGTGATCTTTCAGGATTTTCTAAACTTTATCTTTCTTTCCTGGTCCTGCTTTTCAATCTCTTTCGGTGTCGTTCTATTGTCTGCTTAATTTGTGCTGAAAATGAATAGCGCAGATAATTCATGTGAACGTCAGCCAGTGGCATTTTCTCCAATTGCATCTAATGCACCAGACTCAATGGAAACATTTTTGGAGTCACGCACAGAGACACACAAACAAATAGATGCACATACACACGCACACACACACGCACATACACAGGGATACACAGAAGCATGTGCGGACAAAGACGTATTCATACAAATATGCATTTGAACAGACACACGTGCAACCGCTTGCATGCACTCGCAATTATGTGCACACACACCCATACACTCACACTCACAGATATGCACACAGACACATGTACATGTGCACATGCAGGCTTTCTCACCCATGAACACACTTGCAAATCCACATATACACACAAGCAGAACCCCAGCCCCCCGTAATATCACAGGTTCCCTGCCTGTCCCTGATAACTCCCAGCCACAGGACGGGAGGTAAGTGAGAGAAATGGAAGCCAGTCCCAGAATGATAATATTAACGCAGAGCACTTGATTGCTATTCCGTGTACAGCCCACCAAAAGCGCCCTTTAGCACCAGGTGTCAGTCAATTCCGCTCTTTAGCCGCGAGGTCCAAATCATCTCCACATCTCCCCCGGCTCTCCTGCCGGGACGCCAGGCCTGTTGAGGCAGACCAGCCAGCCTAATCATCCGGCAGTGCCGGTTCGGCTTCAGACCCAGAGCACCCTCATGGCAACCAATCAGCCGGCTATCGCTGCCCCGCGTGGCACCGTCCTGGTGCAGACGCCATCACAGGCTGCAAGCGCAAAACATTATACCGGTTACATACAAACTCAGCTCCGAAAAACCTGGGACAGTGAGTGATACAGCACGCTATTAAAAAAGAAAGCGGTAATTTGAAAATTCTTCTTCGCCAATATTTGATTAAAACAGAATGAATAAATGACTTTGAGGGCTTTACCTCATCAAATTAATTGATCTTAGTAACAATATGTTACTTATAATTTTTTTTAAGACTTTGGATGCAGTGAGTATGACCACGTGGACATCTTGTTAATGAACGGAAGTCATTGCTGCATTTACAAATGTTAGTTTAGATTGAACCGCACAGAACTACCAGGCTGTATATCAGCCACATTCAAAGACTTCAGCACATCTGTAACGGGCCGACGCAAAGTGGAAAAGTGCGCAGTGATCCGAGAAGTTCACAGTTCAAATGGTTTTTTGGAAATAATGGACATTTTGTTTTCAGGGTCAAAGGATTGGGACCATCCCGACTGAAACCAAAAACCAGCGTCTGTCGTGGTACCAGCATGTGTTTGTGCTGTGTTAGTATGGGTGACATACACACCTGTGATGGCATCATTACTGCAGAGCCATGCATATGCATTTTAGACCAACATGCAGTAGTGTGCAGTGATGATTATACACCATCGCTTCCGTCTAAAAGGGGTCGTAATCAGTGGTGGCCGGTGAACTGGCGATCGGGGAGCCTGACACCTATCCCGTAAAAATAATGATTGGTCATTACCTGTTTTCAATCGTGCATTTAAATTACCATTAGAGAAACTCTGAAAACTCTTAGCACAATCAGGTGTGGCCAGTTTTCATTTATAACACACACCTGTCAACTCTCATGCATTCGGTGTGAGTTTAAGTGGCATATTTACATTCCTCTGCAGTAGTCAGCACTCATTCAATCAACACATATTTAAGAGATTCTAGCATGGAATTGAAGTCCTTGTGCATGGAGGTTTATCAGTTTCACGGGCGATTATGGCTCCGGACTTCTCACGCTTTTCTGAACTCGGGGGTTGGAAGCCATGCATGTGTTTCATGATCGCTTAACTTGTTTAAAAGCAAAAATATGAGTAATAAACAGTAAACACTGAAAACTTAACTTTTTTATAACAATTGAAATGTGTTGCTAATCTTATTTTCACGTCACTTGCATAGCAGGAACGCATGTTTGAAAGGCTCATTCCATGGTTTTTGATGCAAAAAAAAAAAAAAATATATATATATATATTGAAATTGGTTTGAGGCGACATTATTCTGCAAAATTACCTCTGAGGGTCAACTTTAAACACTGTCACAGTGTTAAACACAATGGCACGATGAAAGGAGCTCACTTAAATTGTTTGTTGCCGCATTGTGGCCTTACACTTCGAAAAATTTGGTAAGACATTAAATGCTGCCGTGGCACGGTAAAAAACACCATCAAGCATTCCAAAGAGAACGGTTTGCTGAAAACAAGAGGCAATAGAGATGCAAAACGGAAGTGCATCTGATGTCTGTTACCTGTGTATGGCAAGCAAAAAAATCAGTGGTCGACAGCACAACTCCCCGATGATATTAACAGCACCGGAAGTGAAGAGATGAAAGTATCAAGATCCACTATTTCCAGACGGCTGTGTGAAAATGGTCTGATAGGTCGTGTTGCTGCCAAGAGCTGGCGACATCAAAAAAAAAAAAAGAAACTTGATTTTGCCAAGAAATTCAAGGATTGGACGCCAATGGATGAGAACCAGTCCTTCCTTTCATCAAAATTCTAAATTTTTTTATCCAAATCCGGAACTTACGTGCATGGTAGAGTCAGAGAACATTTCAAACATGTCTGCTTAACCCCTTCAGTAAAACATAGGAGTGGTAATATTAGGGTCTGGGGTTCAATCTGCCCGATTGGAGTCGGTAATGTCTCATACATCAACGGAATCAAATGCGCAGGTGTCAAACTGACCCGTAAAAGGGCCAAGAGGCTGCAGGTTTTCACTCCAGCAATGCAGAAGCACACCTGATAAAACTGATCAGTTGTGCAGGCCTAGATCAGTTGATATAAAATCAATGGTTTCTAGTTTTCTTCTGCTCGGTAGGATTGATAAACTGCGGCCTCTTGGCCCTTTTACGGGTCAGTTTGACAACCCCTGCTGTAATCAAAACAGCGGGTGGCCACACTAGTTATTGACTTTTTCTCTCAAAAAGACATTATTATCTCTGTTTTTACTATATATTGTTATCTGTTTACTTACTTTCATCTATATGATCCAATATTACATGACAGAAATACTTGAATAGTAGTCTGTTTCTGATTTATTGTCATTTTGTTGAGTGTATAATTATCATTGCACACTTCTGCATGTTGCTGTCTTTCCATTGCTAGACTGGCCTGCTGACAGTCCTTACCTGTCTCCAAATGAAAACAAATGAGACAAAGTTCAGTGCAAGCTATGACAGCGGAGACCTCAGATTTTTGAGCAGCTTCAGTATTACAACAAGCAAGAGGGCAAAAAAAACACTTTCAAAATGGCAAAAATGTTTGTTCTCCTTTCGCAAATCATCGCTGAGAAGTTGTTAAAAGGGACGATGATGCAACGCAGCGGTAAACATGCCCTTGTCCCAAATTTTTTGGAATATGTTGCTGGCACAACGTGTAGAATAAGTGTGTTGATTTAAAAATAAAAGCCCCTCATATAAAAACTGTGATTATCTTGTCTTTACACTGTTTTCAATTGCACATGTCAAAACTGATTTGCAAATCATTGATTTTGGGTTTCCCTCTCACTTTCCAGACTGTCTCAGTCGGGGATGTAATAACAGACCCTGCAGATCACAGAAAAGCCAGTGGGCCTCATAAAAAATTGTAGATTCAAACTCAGCTCCAAGGTTGTTGTGATGTTTACTGTGTGCAAAACAACAACAACAACAAAGAGCATTTTTCAAAAATAATGAAAGAACACATGACTACATATTTGATAGAAAATATGGGGATTTCAAACAGAACTGGATTCTGAGGTTATGAGGGCTGGAGGACTGAAACACACATTTTATGAAACATTCAGGTGAAAAAGGAATAAAAAAGAGAACAGCCAGTGATTTTAAACTGACTGGTCGACTGAGGCTTGATTTTCAGTTGGTGTACAAAACGTTGTGTGTTGTATGATAATAACACAATTTTTTTTTTTAATTTTAAGAATAAAAATGAGAGAAAAAAAAAAATACACTATGGGTTTTACTGCAAATCGGGTACCATGGCTCAACTCTGCCTTCATACAGAAAGCTACAAAAACCAAGACAAAAACCT
This sequence comes from Gymnothorax reevesii, assembly GCA_029721435.1. Classification (NCBI taxonomy): domain Eukaryota; kingdom Metazoa; phylum Chordata; class Actinopteri; order Anguilliformes; family Muraenidae; genus Gymnothorax; species Gymnothorax reevesii. The sequence goes on from CM056576.1 coordinate 13,864,542, forward strand.
GCTGCAGTTAAAATAATTGAAATAATAAAAATGACATAAAAGCTCTTGGCGTTATATAGAATGGTGAAATTCCAGTCCAGTGTTCAGTTAGAAACCTATGAAGGCTGTAATGATAGAATACATTTCATTCATGCAATTGAATGAGTACATATAATTGAAACGCTGGTAGAATATGGTGATACAAGCAATGTGTGGCGTTGGTGAGGAAGTCAGATGACCTCGTAAGTAGACAATATGGAAGCACGAGAGAAACGATTTTAACCCTGACAGTGTGCAGAAACAGCACCGGGATGACATTACGAAATTGCATTTGTATGTATCTGTGGCAGCCATTATCAGCAGCTTCGGTGATACAAAATGGAATTGGCTGCGCTATCAGTGAAATAAATGACACGGCCATTTCCAAAATCCCAGTCCATCACAATCCTCCTTTTTTAAACACTGCAATTGAAAATTGAGCCCTTTAAGATGCAAGATGGCACATTATTTGAATGATTAGAATGTTCTCAACTGTGAACGGCTCAATACTGATGACACAATCGCTACAGGTAACCTAATGCATTATTTCAGTCATCATTTAACCAATCACGTTCCAGGGAGAACGTGTCTGTTCTCTGTGGATGCTGAGGGAGAAATGCTGGAGGGAGCAGTTACTGGTACAGGGAGTATAAGGCCCCATGTAGAAATAATTGTTTATAATTCTTTTAATCTGAATAGTGTGATGCAGGTTTGGTGGATTTTTTTATTTATTAAAAGAAAAAAAAACCTAATATATGAAGCCCGCAATGGAAAAATGATCAGAGTCACATTTTCATGGTGCGGAAAAATTATGGATTAAAAATTCAAAGCAATCTTAGAAACAAAGTACAGAAAAAGTACGCATAAAGAAAAAATATCTAAAATATACAAAAATGCAAAATTTGGACATTTTTCCGTTGTGGTCTTCATATTTCTATATAGTTTACTTATGAGTTTGCATCATGTTTTTCTTGGTCGCTAGACCCATTTATTTTCCACTACTCAACTGCGAACAACATTGGAACATAAATTCTCCACCTAAAAGATTATAGTTTAAAAAAAAAAAAAAAAATTGTGCCAAAATTTTCTGTTGCAGGCGGTGATGATAAACCTATAGTTTTTTTAAAGGGTCTAATGCTGGGGTCTCCAACCCTGTACCTGGAGAGTTACCATCCTGAAGGTTATCACTTCAACCAAAGCAAAGCACACCTGCTTTCCCAGTAAGAGATCTTGACAAGCTGCTAATGAGCTGAATCAGGTGAGTTGAATGAGGGTTGGAGTAGAAACCTACAGGATGGTAGCTCTCACAGGAACAGGGTTGGAGACCCCTAGTCTAATGAGCCCACGCTGGAAGACCCAAGTGAGACCTTCCCTACTTCATCTCACCAGATGCAAGTCAAAATCACAAGCCCCAGCAGCCAGGTTCTACAACCAGCAACTCTACAATCGCCTGTGGAACAAACTACCAGCAGGCAACCCTGCCGCCCACTGAGTCCACTCCGGAAAAAAAGGCCTACCCTTCAGTTTTAAAGCAACGCTTACTCTCAAATCAATCGAAGCGCTTGTGATTACTGCCTCTCCCGGGCAGATTCATTTCAGGAATCAAAAGCGCAAGTGCTTACCGCCTACCTAAGAACAAATTGACAGGCGGGCTCGCTGCCAAACAAACACAATGGTTTACAGAATATTACAGAGAGTTTTAGCGCTATTTAAGGTGAAAGAAGTTGAGCAAAACCATGCAGGCCACTTATTGTCTGAAAGTGCCAGTAAGTGCCCTTTAAGAGAGCAGAGGATCTAAGTTACTGTCAAATGCATAGAAAAAAAATGATTACAGGAACATACCTGCCTCCTATGAGTAAAATGAATCCATCCACTTCAGAGAAAGCCCTTCAGATCTGACACACTCTGTCTCTCCATCAAGTCTGGAATAAAGAAGTAAAGCAGAGAGGTACGGGAGACCGAGGCGGCTCCAGAGTTTTGGGGAACTATAAACAACACTTAATCTGGGGGTTACAGATGCTAAAGTGGATTGGGGGGGCACAAAAGCCTGGAAAGCAGGGGATGCAGGGGGTGGCGTTTCAATGTTTCTTGAGTCCTTAGATACAGAAAGTAGCGAAAACTCAAGAACAGGAGCCATTGCGCACAATAGAAATCGTTGGATTTTTTTGTTCTTTTCTTGGAAGAAAAATTTATTCATTTTAGGGGAAAAACAATAAAAAAAGTGAGCAATATTGTTGACAAGCATGAGAGGAGGAAATGTTTGGGCCTGAGACAAAAAAAAAAAAAAAAAACGGGGAGGGGGATTGTGCTACTTTGAGACGGTGCCCGATAACGTGAAACAAAATGGCTCCGTGACCACATTTTCTGGAACCCTCATGTTGCAGTCCTCTATCTGAAAACTCCAGGTGTCTTGGCACAACTGCAATAGAATTAAGGGAGCTCCTCAATTCATGAATACTGTACAGTGCAAACACTGTACAGCTATAAAAAAAAATCCACTTTCAAAATGACAACAATTAAGTGTCCACAGTTCTCTAAAGATTGCTGAGTGTAGCTAAAAGGGAAGGAGGAGTAACACAGTGGCCAATTGTCCCAACTTTTTTTGGAGTATGTGGCTGGCATCAGATGTAGTATAAGAATATTTTTACAAAATTAAAAATAAAGTACATCAGTTCGTCAGATTGCACACAAGCGCAAACTGACTTGCAAATCATTGAATTCTGCTTTCTTTGTACAGTTTACAGACTGTTCCAGCTAATGTGTAGTTGGAGAAGTAATGACAGGCAGTGCAGATCACTGAAAAGCTATCAGGACTCATCAACCCCTAGAGCAGTATAAATGTAAGATATCAAAATCAGATGCTGTTGAAAAAACGTATCATGAGTCAACTGATTAAACTTTTCAACAAGTTGCCACATAATAAATTTTTCAACAGCTCAGGATAATTACATTTTTCATTCCTTATAAATTAATTCTGCGCTCTAAAAATTAAAAATTATATGTTGAGACTCAGCTCCGTGTTTTCAGTGACAGCAATGTCTGTGTCGTGTGCAACAGGGCAACATGCTTTTTTAAAAATAATGAATGAATGAATGAATGAATGAATGAATGACAGAAAAACGGGAGGTTGCATATAGAATTGGATACTGCGGCCATGAGGGCTTGGAGACAAAAACATGCAATGTCTCTAAAGGTTAACAAGAGTTGTCAGAAAGACAACAAAGCTCGCCGGGGCAAGGTTAAAGTTTTCCTGCACGCGGACCGACGCGGACGCGGACGCCGGGGGTACGACAATAGCTCTCCGGACGTTACTCGTCCGGACGAGCTAAAAAAGACGACATTTTAATTGTGAATAATGCAGCCCATGGGTGGTTATTGTGGCACTAATTGAGGCTAAAGTGAGCTCAAACCATCTGCCTGCTCTGGATACAGAAGGTCCTGGTTGCTGCAATGGCTGGTCCCGAAAGTTTCTGTTCAAAGATGGCACTCAACTCTCTCTCGGCACTACTGCCCTCCCTCACTCGTCCCATCAATTAATCATTCCGCCTCAAAGACAAGGAGAGGGACGGATGCTATCGGGGCGAAGCGGAGAAAATTAACTCCGCGAGGGAGAAGAAAACTAACAGCGTCTCGCCAGCTTCGGAAATCGATGAAAGCGGAGCGTGGAAATTTCGGCTGTCACGGATTTGCACCCGGGCGCTTTGTTTTTGCTACTTAACGCGATGAAACATTTCAAATTTCTGGGAACATATTTCACAAACATGCGAGCGTCGAGCGCAGCTCCACTTCCTTCTCCTCATTGATTACATTTTCCGCGAGATCGTTCCCAGCCGCGTGAAAATAAATTAAATAAACCCATAAATTAGCACGGCAAATAGGCTGCATCTAAAGATAGTCGCGATCAATGCCTTTTACGCATTTGAATACATACAGCTTTCACAACGAAGCAACTTCCAAAAGTGGTTCTCTGTCTGGTAGGGCAGCCTACTTTGGTGCTATAAGGTGCCAATCTTAAAAAGGTGCTCTATAGCACTTCTGTAAAAAGTTACCATATAGATCCATTTTAGGTACCACTTTGCATGATATTACTTTTAAAAAATTGGTGCTAAACGGTGAGGGAATATTCTGGAATAACTGCTTTTGAGTTTCGACAGGTTCACATTGATGACAAACAGGTCATTATCATGTCGTCTATGTGGTGCAATTGAATATTTTTGTTTGTAACTTATGTTAATGTATGTGTCTCTACTTTACCCATTAAACTAGACTAAGCTGAAAAACCAGAGGAGAACCTCAAAAGAATGATACAGAGGCTTAAAAGGTTCTCTACTGGTTCCTCAACGTAGTTTACCAGGTAACGACTCAGTAGAGAATCTCTAAAGATCCATACAGGGGCTTAAAAGTTCTTTATGTGGTAGTTGTGCTGCACAACACCTCAACCCATGCCGAAGAACTGCTGAGGAATGAACATTTTCCTGTGTGCACTGTGTGTTCAGATGATTAAGAGGTACCCTGCTGGTTGTTAATCCCGCACACAAAAGGCCTCATTGTAATTGCTGCACTTAGCAGTTTTCGCATATTTTGTTAGACTACAGATATGGGCAGTGATAATGTGATTCCGAATATTACTGCATACTGCATTGTGGCCTTAAAGTGCCATTAGAAGATATTATTTAGCAAATGAAATGTGACTCATTTTTTTACCAGGACCTCTAGCAGACAGCCGCGCTCACCTTCATCCTTCTGTGGAAAACTTCTTGACTTTTCCTTCCCCCAGAGAAGGACAAACTTTGACTTTCTTGTTTCTTTGCGAGAGGCGTGCAACAGCTTTGCTTATAACGCTTGCTTAATTACAGGAAAAGGGGACGGGCAAACTTGGCCAATCCGTCACTTTTAGCGAATCTCATCGTACTTCAGCTCCCCCCGTAGCTGTAGCGCTAGTCATCATCTCACTTTACCATCTGCTGACTGCCAGTTTATATTTTGTATAAATTAATTGCAAGACTCTTTTGAGGCAAATCCGTATGCTTCACGGGAAGCACTGTGTGAAATACAGCCAGCTGGTTTTTGAAATAGAAATAAACTGCCTAACCTTCAGCATAAAGAAATCGAAAAAAAAAAAAATTGGTTTACGTGGAGAACTTTGAGGTTCAGGGCAAGCTTTTAGGCAGTGCGTCCAGATTTTGCCTCTTGGTTGCAACACTGGGAGAAGGAGAGCGCGTTCTGAATTCTAGATGGCCGATGAAGCTTGTTAAAGTCGATGCCGCTGCCTTTAATTTTAGGAACATCCAATCAATAATCCCAGGTGATAGGGATGGTTTAAGTTATGGAAAAGTTGACTGTATTTTGACAAACAGACCTTAGAGTGAGTAGCCGAAAAAAAAAAAGCCTTATTTTCTGGATAACGTGCATTATGGTGGTGCAGTGGCTGGCACTAATGCCTGAGAACCAGTAGGTTTTGGGTTTGAATTCCACGTGGGTCATTCACTGTGAAGTTTGCCTGTTCTCACTGTATTTATAAGGGTTTTCCCTGTAACGGTTCTCTCTGGGGTCTCTAGTTTCCTCCCACAGTCCAGAGACATGTGTCCCATGCAAATTGGAGACTCGGAACTGCCGAATGGTATAAGTGAATGATGTGTGATCCCTTAAATGCATTTGTGGCCCGTCCAAGGGTGTGTTTCCCAAAAGCGTAGTTGCAACTTACATAGTTTGTCCATTCACAGTCAATGGGTCCAACTATGTAATTTAGCATCTGTGATGCGGGGAAACGCACCCCAGAGTGTGACCCTGGCTTCTGGGACCTTGCCAGGAAGTAAATGGGTTAGATAGGGGATAGACAAATGGATGTAATGCATAGCATATTAGAGTGAGTGTGAAAATGAAGGAGAGAAAAAGAGAGAGACGACTCAAGCATAAAAGGCATGACTCATTTGAGCACTAGCGTGTCCACTTGTGTCACCATCTGTGGTGTCAGTATTGAGGACTCTAACAGAATTATTAAACAGTGGCTTTGAACTTTCAAATGATAAGCTCCTGTATTACTCTCCATAAATATCTGCTGTGGTATTTATCAGTAATTGCTGGACACATGCATTTCTTTTAGGCTATCCTTTTCCATATATGACCAGCCAAATGCCTGTAGTTGCCTGCGCTAGGCTGTTTACCGCTTAAAGAATGCAGTATGTGTTATATTTCATATTTTATATGACGGCCCCAACAGCCTAGCTTTCGTTAGCTCTGCCAAAAGCAATCCCACCGAATTGAATTCATTCAAATATGACATTGATATAACGACTCAATGTCGACCGATACTGAAATGTTATTTTCTATGCAGCAAGAGAATCACAAAATCTTAGCACCTTGGTGATATCTGGTCCTAGGGGTTCTACTTTCTGGGAGCAAGAGAGATTGGGAGAGAAGGAGAGAGAGAGAGAGAGAGAGAGAAAGAGCGAGCGCCGAATATATTTCAGCACCAAGGACAGAGGCCGTGCAGCAGACTGCCGGGCCAGATTGAATTTAAAAGCGCCGGATGGCATGCTGAGCGGGCCGTGTTCCCCAAGACTGAGGCGGCGGTCGCATTGTGATTTCAGAGCAAAGAAATAGAAGCCACCGTCTTCGCCAGGAGACGAATCCCTCCAGACACGGGGGATAGATTCAAACTGCTCGAAAACAATCTATGTGACGAGCAGGCCGCGATAAATCCTGGAAACGCTCTGCCTTGGGCAGACACGCGCCTCTGGTTTCAGGTCGGTCAGCGGAGATAGGAAGATTCTCGAACGCGGCGGCACTCGCATTTTAATATCTGCGTCAGAGTGACTGTAAGCGAGTTTCCATAATCCGCGCGATGAGAGCTCATTTAAATGATGCGCTTGGTTGCTGTTTGCGCTGAATAATGCAGCAGGCTTCCGGCCACAACAGTTGCATAAGAAAGTTTAAAAACATCTCCCGATTTCGTGGTTTGGCTGCGTTAGGGTATTATTTTATCATCAGGGCAGCCATACCTGAACAAATGTAATGCTAGTTTGCCATTTATATATAAACTTTTTTGTTTGTTTGTTTAGGTCAAAGGCTCCGAGCTACCGTTAGGGAAAACACACCTCTATATACATTCTCTCAAGCTCTGGTAGAAGGTCCTCACATGACCTCAGAACGTGCCCTGATTGTTATTCTTTTCCTGGTGCTGGAAATAATATGATAATTTTGTCCTGCTCCTGGGAACTTCCTCCAGCAGTCTATCCTGGGCTTGAATACTTGATGTATACAGGCCAAAGCACCAATAAACCACCACTTGTGAAAAACACCTGCTCCAGGTGGACTCATTAAACATTCACCGCATTGGCATTTGAATCGGGTTTGCCGTGTTCCGCACGTGCGGACTGCAACTGATGTCGGTAACGGGTGGAAATAATTGCACATCTCGCAAAGACGCTACGCGCATACCGTGCACACCATAAATTAATCTCTAAATACTTTCTGCTATTCACTTGGACCGAGCGAAAGCAAATTTATTCTTTAATTTGTACGCAAAATAGCATTAAATTTGCTTAGCACCTTTTTTTTCAGATACAGCTGCTCTAATGATGAAACCATCTGTAGCGTTGGAGCCATGATTCACCGGGCGAAGTCCAATAAAAGTCACTGTTTAACCTTTTTCTTCTGAAAGGGCTATATCTATCTGACAGAGGAAAGCCTGCATTGCACTGAAGATGTTACTTCTGGTTTTTACAGGGCGAAATAAAAATGACAAACAGCGGAAAGGTGCGAGAAGAGTGGAAGCAGACCTTTTCTCTGGGAGCTGAGAGCAGCTGACATCCCCCCTGATGGATGGATGAAGTAAACACGAAGAGGAGGGGAGAGCTTTTTGTAGATGCATGAGGAGGGGTTGGTGTGTGTGTGTGTGGGGGGGGGCAATAATGTGATACTGGCTGTGGGGGCGAAATATATCCTGGTACTGAAGTCGAACTCGACTCGTACCTTGAAACCTCGCTGTCCAGTGTGGTAGCAGCTGTTGAAGACATATCAGCAGCAACCAAAACACTCATCAAATTTAACGGAAGAACTGGTAAATGATCATTACATTCATTGTTAATAATCAAAATGTGCATAATGGGTAATATGCTAGACAGAAAACATAACATAACATACCATGACATAACGTAACCTTACATAACATGACATGACGCGAGTGGTGAGATTAGATCATTCAGCCCAAGCAAGGCAGCATTTTTCTATCACTAACGTGAACATTAAACTGCAGATACACAAGGGCTAGTATTATCAAGCCTGGACTTGAAAATTCCTAAAGTTTCAGCTTCTACAATATGGCCAGGCAAACTATTCCACCCTATGATCACTCTATTAAACAATATCTCCAAATATCAGTGATAAATTTACCCTTGGCTAACTTCCATGCATACAGTCTGCTACTGGTCAATTGGGAACTTCATAAATTCGCAGCATAATCCCTGACGGCAACCATTTTTATCTTTTATCCCAATATTTTCTTCTCGCTCCTTAAAAAAATGACTTATCTTCTCTAATGTATGGTGATTCACAAGGCTTGTCAAAAAAATATTTGTCTGGCTAAAAAAAGACATTGTTAACACGATCCAATTTTGGCGCAGAAACATTGTTCAGCTGAAGACCACAACATTAATAATCTTGGTTCTCTATCTATGCTATGCTAACGATACTGAATGGAGTTATGACGATCACACCCATGCTATTCACTCATTTTGATATTTAAGTCATAACTGTCTGAGAGAGGCCAGTGTAAAGGTTAGGCCCTTGAGTTGGGCCCTTAAACACCCATTGCTCCGGGGGATTGAATACTGCTAAGCCCAGCTCATGTCACAAATTTAAGAGTCAGCTAAGTAACAGGAAGTGAGGAGTAGGTGACAGGAAGCTATAGCAGAGAAACAGGAAGTCAGAGTGAAAGACACAGGAAGAAGCCATGGATGGTGGTCAATAGCAGTGAATGAGGTGCAGAGTGAAACGGAACAAGAGAAAGAGACATTTTTCATATCTAAGGATCTTTAAAAAGGGGGTTGAGCTTGTATGAGTTGTGCCACATGTACAAGCACGCGTGCACACACACACACACACACATACACACACACATACAAACCACTCCACTATCTCACAGATGTAATCACCAAGGAGGGCGTCATCATACAAACCAGACAACTGGGGTAATTATACTAAAGGAAACCGCACCAGGAGAAGAGATACAAGATGTTTTGAACATGAACAGAAACACAGGAGTCGCACAAAGACGGATTACTGTAATGAGGCGATTTGTGTCTGCATACATTCTCTCAGATGGGTTTTACGTGGGCCATTTGTCTTGAGATCCTCAAGTACTTTGGCACAACACCCATGGAAGTTCTTTAAACACCACTGAACCATACACACATAAAATTCTACAATTTCTCAGAACAGGCACTCATTCAAGTACACACACATTTATCCATGCACATTTTGTTCACACTGGCACTCATGCACACATTTCTGCATACAAGCACGCACAAGCATACGCAAACACACAATAATACTCATAAAACACACACACACACACACACACACACACTCAGGCTCATTATTGAAGTTGTTTTGACATTGTGCTGTGCAAAGCTATTGTTCCAGGAGGAGGAGAGGACATCCGAAGATGGGAAGAGAAAAACACTGGAAACTCAATACTGCTGTGATCCACACCAGGACCCAAATGTAAAGTCAGAGAGCGATCCAATGATTGAGTTTATTGATCGTAATACAAGAAGACAGAGGGGTGAAGCCAGTAGCAGAATGATGTGAGGGCGTATCTGTGCCCAGCCAGTGGCGTTCCGGGACAGCTGCCAGACGGTGTGAACGCTTTGCCAGAGCCGAACTGTCAGAAGGCAGGATCACGGAGTTCAGCATGAACGCAAAGCCAATACTGATGGCCGCAAAAGGCTCAGGAGGTTGTTCCTGGACAAACTGGACAAAGGAATAGACGGAGAGTTGATCAAAAGGATCATAGTCCGAATCCTGGAGACTGAGAGTGAGGCTTTGGAGCTCGTTCCCATTAACTGGACTAGGGAGAGTATTTTACTATCATTACAGGCTGCAAACAATTTCCAAAAACAATGAGCTTTACTAGGAAATACTGACTGGTTGCTAAAGTGCATATAACAAGTGATTTGCAAACTCAAAGTAGGGGGTATGAATACGTCACACACAGGTCAGGGACAGGGAAACAGGAGGTTACACAGCTGGTGAGGAGAGCATGTGGAATGTAACCCAATGAAAAGAAATCATACCTCTGATACACACACAAGCTGCTGGGTGGGAGGAAACGCACAGGGAATTCACACAAGGGTTCTGACAACACACAGTATATACAGGGGTAAAAAAATAAGCTTGTCTGCACGGCGAAGGGGACTGGTTTAGATGAAGGGCGAGTGGCTAAAAGAGAGCACTTTCCCATTCGGTAGTCAGTGCTTAAAAAGTAAATAACAGGTTACAGACAGTAATCAAGTTAAAATTCCGTATTGACCTCTTCCTAACATGAAATGTTAATTCAGGGATCGCTGCAACTCAAACTCTATGGTCCAGACAACTTTTCGTCAAAAACGTTTTAGAACTGTAAACCGTATGATCCAGAAAGCTTTTCATCAATAGTGTTACAGCAAACTCATATCTGTGGTCCAGAGAACTCCTCATCAAAAGAAGTTAGAGCAACCTACCTGTGGTCCAGAGAGTTCATCATTAACAGAGATAGAGCAACTTAATATCTGGGGTCTATAGATCTGTTCATCAATAGAGATAGAAGAACCTAATATCTGTGATCCAGAGA